>APFE030782027.1:67754-79354 GCA_000404065.3 Pinus taeda
TCCTATCTTGGGGAGATGTTGGTCCACCCCATATGGCCACTTTGTCACTTCCAAGATTGACAATTGGTTTGCCAGTCTAGCTCTTCTCTACCTCTGTCGTTCAGAATCTCACAATTCCTGAAAATTCTAACCAACAACTAGACGACACTAGAGTTGCTTCCCAACCTTCTACTTTATCTGATTCTCCTTCTCGTCAAGTAACTGAGAAGAAGAAGAAGCAGAAAGAGAAAAAGGAACCAAAATCGAAAGGGAACAACCAAGTATCATCTAGAAAAAATCCACACACCGCACAGTCGAAACCTAAATCTCCTTGCATCATCTGCAATGGAGACCACTATCACCGAGATTGTCCCTACATCCCTCAAATCTTAAGGGACTAGTCTCCTCGTTTGCACCACCCGGTAGCATCAACCTCTGGCAACCATGTTGAATGCTCACCGTTGACCAGTGAAAGTGAAGCACATGGACAAAGAAGGAATCCTAGAATTCCTTGTAAGTTCTGTGAAGGCGATCACGTCTTCCACCATTTTCCCTTCCTTGAAGAGGCTAAAAGGGTTTTAGATAATCGTCCGGTTTCACCGTTACGACTTCCTCCTGGATATCAAAAACTCTTGTCGAGTCCTCCACCGGTTGAAAATCTGGCTGGCCCATCCTTGTGGTCAGCTGAAGCACCTATCGTTGAAAATGAACCTTCGGAATCCATACCAGATGAAATTCAAAGGGTCGATACGGCAGTTGACCTAGTATTGCCTTCAAAATGTTCATCCTCGAACGATACCGTCACTGAAGAGAAAGAGAATGACACCGTTCAAATTCTTTTCATCAACACCGACTCCGATGAGCTTGGGGGCAGTCCTCCCATTCCTTTACCATAGGAAGGAAGTTCATCAGAGTCCTACCTGGCCATCTATTCGGTCCCACCACCAAGCAACCTAGTGGTTTCCTTCGACTGGAACCTACTACGCATACCCCGTTTACCAGCTAGTGTACCATTCAGAATTATTTTACAAGCTTACAGAATGGTCATGGTTGGTACCATCATCAATGAAGGGGATTATGTGAGTATCCTTTCCTCAACTGCTTGGAAAGCGCTTGGTTCGCCACTGCTTTTGCCTGAAATGAGAAATCTAACAGGCTTCGACAAGGGAACCAGTCGACCTTTAGGGGTCCTTCCAAATGTGCCCATTACTTTGAGAAGGAAAATTGTTCACATGAACGTTATGGTAGTTCAAGGACCTTTAGATTACAATCTACTCCTTGGACGCGACTATATTTATTGCATGGGAGCCATCGTCTCTGCACTCTTTAGAGTAATGTGTTTTCCTCATGAAAGCAGAATGGTCAAGCTCGTAAACCAAATGTCATTCCCCAGTTCACAAATCGCAAATAGTCAAATGCCATCTCTAAATGGTCTTTTCACGCAGGAAATGTCTCATTGTTTTCTAGTTCGTCCACCTGATGAGCGCGAGTGATTCGGGAAGATGTGACTGAAACCCAGGGGGCATGCACCCTGGTCTGCTTCGGCAGGAAAACTCTAGGTATAGGGTAGGTTTTAGCGAAGGATATATGACTAGTCTGATACCCGTCCATCTATGAAAAGGGAATTAGACCGGATAAGATACCTCCGTTAGAAGGTAGGCCTTTCCTGATAAAATGAATGTTTTGTCTGCAAATTGAGGGGTAACCTGGAAACTCTACTCCGCTATACCTGGGGGCATGCAAACCTTTCCTCATGCAAGTGAATAGCAGCTATTTATTTTTTAAATTTGTAGGACCTCTAACCCTTTAAACCCGTAAGGATAGTCGTTTCCTAACTTGCATAAAGAAAGGATCCATGGCAAAGCTTTAGAGATATAAGCCACTTCAAAATAGCATCTCGAAATGAGACATTTTCATCATACAACTGGCGAGCATTGTTGTTGCAGAGTTCAAGCTCGTTAAAAAATAAACTCCCCATGAGTAGTTTTAGCGCATAGTTCATGCTCGTTAAAAACTAAACATAAGTCATGAGCAAGTGTTTCTCCCTGTGCTTAAGCTCATTAAAAAATGAACGGGTAAATAACCATCGTGAATGTCTTATCGCCAGCTTTTGAGCCTTGGTCGTGTTCTCGCCATCACCTCCACTCTGTTTTTAGCTGATCATTCACCCCCATATGATTGTTTACCCATTCGAGGAACATCTGCGAAGAGTGACTCTGCTAGCCATCCTTGTAACACTGTTGTGATTGGAAAATTCCAAACCTTACCTGGAATCAGCTGCTACCCGAAACCATCACTCGTTCCTCGAAGATGAGTCTTCTTTAAGCTCTTTTCACCTGACTCGTAAAATATGAAAATATTGTCGAGCGATTGACCTCTCTGGCTCGTTAAAAGGCATTGAAAGTGCTATCCCTCCTCTAGATTTTAATCATTTTCGACCTGAGGGATTATTACACAAAAAGATTGAGCGCTTGTCTTGTTCGGCTAGTTAAAACTATCTAAAATTCATCCCTTTTGTATTATTTTACGCTTTTTTGGACTTAAGGGATTATACAACGAAAAAGAATCTTTGGAGTCTTCTCTCTGTTTCTTTCAGACTCTCTAAAATTGAAAGAGATCGAGTTATCTTTGTCGATAAACTCGTTAAACTAAATAGCGACAAACTCATCCAACATGATGAGAACGAGTTTCATTGTCACTAGGCTCGCTAAAATATAGCGACAGGTTCGCCCGAAGGGCGGATTATAGAAAAAGCATATGTTATCCTCCTCAAGCTTGACAAAAATAAAGAGGTATTGGTACGCAATGACCGGGGAAAATTGGGAAGAAAACAAGAAGAAACTTTATCGGTAGCAAGTCGCTCTTGAACATGACACTTTCCTTCCGCATCCATGCCAGGTTGGGTTGTTCCATCCACTAGTCCTCACCATTGGTTCACACCATCCATCTATGGGGTTAACGCTACCAATCCATCGTCAGTGTCACCAATATGTTCAAGAGAAGTCATTCAGACAATTCACCTGAGTCTCACCCACTGCAATTCATTCATGCTTCATTCCTTCATGACCGCTACCCTGAACCCTCATATCGTCAGTTTGTTTTCACCTCCAAAATCATTTTCTTCATTCTGTGTTGTTGATGTGGGATTCATTAAGGCCCTCCTATGACGGGTCGCTTCTTGTCGACATCAGCTCATTATCCAAGAAGTTGGCTTAGGAACAACCCTTTCAGTACTTTGAAGCTTGCATGCCTCAATGTCAAGTTTCTCACTTTTAGCGATAGGTTTACATCAATGACCTTCGACCGAGAGATTTTGCCTGGTGTTCGATGCCAAGTCCCTTTTTCACACCATGTAGATTGTACTGTAGTACCTTGAGGGTCATTGTCATCATTGGTGATTCCTCTCGCTCCTGTTAATAGCTTACATCATTGGCTGGTAATCAGGCGATGTCTTTCCATGTTCGACTCCAAAAACATTTTTCACATGGATCGACTTGTACTCCGAGTGAAGATTGGCCGAGTTTGAACACCCCGGATCTAGTTTCATCCATCCAGGCTGCGATATAGTCAGGAATATAAAAACATCCAGTGTACATCATTGTCGAACAGATGATCATCCAAATCAAAGGATGATGTGTCCATATCATCAGTCTGTCACACAGACAATCGTCTATCTTATGTACATGAAAATGAGTTTATAAAGCTGAGCATGGGAATTCCCGCCTCATCTAGATCATGAAAAAATGTTGTCATATAATGTATTGTATTGTATCTTATTATAGGTCACCTCCCAGCTCAGAAAAACTTCAGATCCTCATAGTAAAGCATTTCACCCGACATCAAAAATGATTAACGACCTCGTGCTTTGGGGGGCAACTGTTATAGACATTTTTGGGCACTTCAACCCCAATCACAAATGTCCATAAACTGAGGGCTCTTAAGTCCCTAAAAGGGTTGCTTCACTGCCTAAAGGAACAAGGTCAACTGATTACATCATCTCCCATAAGTTCTCCACTGAAAACTGCTCATAAATGGTCAAAACTGGACCATACTGAAAGCTCCATGCAAGGGGTACGATGCATATCACCTTCCCAATGAACAGGGTGTGATGCATACTGTTTTTCTCTTCTGTAGGGTGCGATGGTCGGGAATGGACAAATGGCAGGGACCAAAATGCGAGGTGGAAGATCATGGAATCTTCCAGAAGCTTCCCCTCTGACACTTGCCACTCCATTTTCGACCAGGGATGAGAAAGAGATCTTCATTCTCCAAGTGGAAGTAGGAACTATCAGAGAGAAGACACTAATCAAGATCCCAAAATATGACTCACCTCTCTGCAGACATCTATATATGGATCCCTCATCACAGAGATCCAAAGGCTGGAAGTTTGTAATCTATAGAGAAGTGTTGTTAGTATTCTTGTGTACATTCACAGTGTTGGGTGAATTTTCTTTGCTTGAGGTGAAAGAAGGGCTTCTTATCTAGCATGATGCTAGGTCAGATCTGCTCATGGTTGTAATCCTCTTGCTACTTTTATCTGAATAAAGCTATTCTTGTTTCCTTCCATATCCTGGTTTACTTGTTTATATATGCTTGTATATGGTTAATGTACATCTGATCCTACATTATTTGTGAATTTAGATCCTTGTTTCTTGCATTATAGTATGTTTTTGTGATTCTACAGGTCCCTTTTGAAGCTAAGCAGACAAAGAGCAAACAACAAAACTCTATCAAGAAGGAGAGGGAATTGAGCGCAAGACTTAGGTTGGTCCTCTTGGTTCTCCTCTCATCTATTTTCATAAAAGGAATCAACAGTAGACTTTGATTGTTTGTTTCTAAGATAGCCAAACATCTTAGTGGGAATATCAGCATCCGTGTGGACACTATTCCTGTATAACACCAGGAACCAGACAAAGGCAAAGCCAACAAAGATTCACATTCTTTCTCAACAAAAACCTAGGTACATTTACATTCAGTATTCAAGCACACTTGTGCATTTGTTATGTCTCCAAATTTAACAGTTCAATATACATTCATGAAACCAAAAAAGTATAGGGTTTCGAAACCCACGAACACCGAAAACAACGATCTGCAGGCCAAGGCTAGTCCAACAGCGAGGGTGTGAAACCCACGAAACCATACAAACATACTGAGAAAACGAAACCCCAAGTGTTATTCCTAACTAAGGATAGTGCAGGTAAAAACCACAATATGATCACAAAGGGATCCTACCCTATTTTTTTTCAAGCCACAAAGCTTCCCAAAGACGAGGCCATGGAGCAGCACTCTCCAGGCACGACGTACACATCACCAAAAAAACAAGACAAGTAGTCAAGAAACCAAAAGGATAGACAAAACAAAGTGACAAAGAGCCGATAAAAGAAGGGATGAGCAAGGGTTTACCTAGAAAAGGTCTGTCTCCGAGCCAGAGGATGAGAACCAAGTCTCTAGCCAGAGGGTTTCTCTCAGCAAGAATGCCATATGTAAGTTTACCCGCTCACCAAGGAGCCAGAGGGTTAGAGTCACAAAAATGAGATGAGAGAATGAAACCAGAACAAAAATTACCTGAAGTAGTGTTTTTTGAGCTACCCACTAAAGTAGCAAGGAAAGAACCCATGTTTACACAGAGCCAAATCAACACTAGAACCAACATCGAAAATCACCACGAACAGGGTAGAAATGAAGCATAGGCTGGGTAACAAAGAATAAACGAAACAACTTGCAGATTGAAAGTTGAACTGAAGCCTCCGAGAACTAGCAAATAAGCCACCATAAGAAACAAGCAAAGGCACAGTGCATACACAGAGTCGAATTGGATCAACAATGGATATAAGAATGGAGACCAAATCCTCGTTTCCTTAGGCAGGTGTGAAATGACTACATTTATGAAGCCAAGGCCAGTACAAAGGGTAGGCCAAAACAGTTAAAGTGCATTAAAAGCTCACAGCTAAAACCATGTTTCGTTTATTCAAAAAATCTACAAAGTTAAATGGTTGTTGATACATGTCCTTCCTCGATATTGCCGCTAGAATGTTATGACAATTTTTCCTAGGCCACTAGTTTGAGATGGAAATCTGGAGCCTACAAAAACCCTAACTTCCTCGAATCATATCTCATCTCTTATATTGAAATACGTAGTTCATCAATATTTCAACTCCATGTGTTTTGAATTTCAAATTCTAAATCCTCTTAGAAAAAATGTTATAGCGAAAATTTCAAGATGACATGTTTAAAGAAGCGAAACCCTAGAATCCAAAGCTTTGATACCAAATGTTATGCAACCAATGAAAAAATAGATAGATGAGTGAATCAAAAATTATTCTCTTCAAGGGGGAAATCTCCTTTATATTATATAAATGATAAATTATTGGATGATACAGATGATAAGACCTCCTTAGTATATATAGGATTCTAAGGGGTCATAATATAATCAAAGCCTATATAACAATAATAATGTAAGGGCACAAATATAAAAATAGTGTGATTCTATGGGGCATAACAATAAAAATAAGGGGCTACAATAACAATAACAATAAGGTGAATACACTAGTATTATGGCGACATAGCAAACATATGGTGAACATGTAATCTATAGGTCATGAATGCATATATGAACATAGGAGTCTAAAACTTATATAAGTATCACCAGGATGGTCTAATGCCCTCTCATAAGATCTCAAATAACATTTTTTATTCCAAGAATTCATCAACCATTCATATATTCATCAAACATGTGAAGATCCATAGACAATATACATCACATAATCAACAAATAACCAACAAATAAACAACACGTATACTAGCAAAAAACAAGCATATCAACCATCAAATAACCAACATATAAACCATGCAAACTCAGACATAATATACACATACTCATACATAACAGTAGAAAATACCTCATATTAACATATAAAAATGACAAC
This sequence comes from Pinus taeda, assembly GCA_000404065.3. Taxonomy (NCBI): domain Eukaryota; kingdom Viridiplantae; phylum Streptophyta; class Pinopsida; order Pinales; family Pinaceae; genus Pinus; species Pinus taeda. The sequence continues at coordinate 74,660 of APFE030782027.1, forward strand.
CAAGTCAGAGACTTCCACATACCACCTGACCATGGATTGGGTTAAACCAAATATTTCTTTCAACCAATCACCCTCAGTCCATATGCCAAGCATGAATGTGGATTCTCGTAGAATGAACCAAACGTAACCAAACATGGACATTCTAGAGGCCAAACCTCCTCAACCCTCAACCAGTGATTCCACCTCACAGTTGAACATTACTATCACCAACCAGATCGGTCTCTACACAAGTTGTCGAGGACTCCAAAGTGTTTTTTTCCAACCATGGATCTAGGATCTAATCACAGGGGCTTCACTGTCACAGAAATATCATACCATGTGGGTTCATATTGGGGTATATATAGTGAGGAAAAAGTTACATAATATATTCGACATATAATATGGGGTAAAGGGTTTTTATATTGGTGGGTATAACAAAATGGAGCTCAAAGCTAATCAAAAATTATAAAGGGGTATAAAAAATGTTAATGAGAAAATGGATACCTACAATATCTATTGAAAGTAGGCGTTTTTCAAAATGGGAAGGTATATTGGGTTCATATTGGTAGGTGGTTAGATAATGTGTTTTTAGAGGTATTTTCCAATATGTAGTCAACTTAAGGGTATTTTTTAGTATGCCATGAACACACATGCTATGTCATAGGTTCATTAGGTGAAGCCCCTGTGGATCTAATAGCTCAACCTACAACATTCCAGGGATCCAAAGAATGTGTCCAGCCTAGCTCTAGGGGATAGTAACTTAACCCACCAAGGGATCTAGAGAGTTTATCTCAACCTAGTCTCTAGGACTAGTAACTCAACCCAAGTTGTTATAGGGCTTTCAAGCATTTGTCCCAACCAATAGCTCCAGGAACTAATAACTCAACCCATAATCATAAGGAAAGTAAGCACCAATTAGAAAATAACAAGTGGAAATACCCAAAACACCATGGTTATCCTAGATTGGAAAGGCGACAGTAGGCTAAAACTACTGTCAATCTAAGAAAACCTCTATGTTCATGACAACACATAACCAAGAAACCACATGCATATGCCATGCATGCCAAAACTAGTAAGGAAATCACACATAAAACTCGATAAATGCAAGAAATCGAGCTATATTTTTTATTGATCTACTCCCTTTTTCTCTTTTCCTTTCCTTTGCCTTCTTTCTCAAATCCCAGTGAAAACTAGAGTGCTCCAAGCATGGTCCAAGAATCCTCTAAGTGTACAAGAGTATGAGAGAATGGTAGAATAGAAGATAGCTACAATATTTAACTAGCCAAAAGCCATGAAATGATCCTCATAAGCATTTTTATCATTGAGGCCTCTATTTTCTTCATTTTCTCTACAATTTCCCTCTCATGCAAATTTGTGACATTTCATCTCCCTTTTCTCCTATTTTTCTTTATTTCATCAATAAAATGCCAATCAATGTAACTTTTCCTTTTCCAATCCTTATCCATAAATAACCCAAAAGTGACACCTGCTATGATGTTTTTCCAACCATTTAGCTCGAAATACATGTCCCATGACCTTGGTCTTATATTTTTTAAGTGGAAACTTAAACAGGGGTTTTTACAACCAGGTAGTCTTTGTTTGGGATGAAGTTCACAGTTACTCAGCTCAAAAGACTATATAACCCTATTAGTTGAGTATGAATAAAAGAAACTTGAAATTCAAGAATTAAAATAGAAAAAGAATGATTTGGCTAAGGAAAAGAAGGCAACAAAGATTATTGCAACACAACTTTGAGAAGAGGAAGGACTTGAAAGAGAAAAAGTAAGGCAAGAGAATGATCATCAAAAAAAATTGGCAAGGCAGGAAAAGAAAGCAAGAAAGGCTCAACAACTCCTTCAAAAATAACAAGGGATGATATATATGGTTTACAATGATGAAAGAACAGTTAATGAAACTAGGATGATCTCAAACACATTGGACAATATTGCAGATCATACACCATTATTCCAAGAACTCATAAACTTTCAAATCCCTCAATATAAGAATTGGGGCTTACCCACTTTTTATATTCCTATTAGTCCTAGTGTCAATACTATGTATGCTTATCATACTCCTCCACTTAATGTGGGGGTTAGTAGTGCAAGTGTGATTTATGGGTACTCAATTCCTCCATGGCTACAAGGGTCAAATTGGACTCAATCATATGGAAGAAATCCAACACATACTAATCAACGACTATTACGTAGGCCAACCTACTTGGCTCAAGCAGGGAACTCAACAAGTTTGGGAAATAAAGATTCCGGAGACCATCAAAAATAGGGGTGCCATACTTGTTTTTTTCTATAACCACATTATGATATGGATTTTGGAGGGATTGCCTATTTTTCTTGTCACATGAGGATTTTGGATTATAATCTACTTCATTATATTCCATATTGTTTGCAACTTTGTAATCAAAATCCACTTTAGAAGAATTATTCATTGTCTATGAGAAAGGAGAAATCTAGCTTAGAATACAAATGGAGTTTTTGTTCTACCTTTTCATAAAAAATGATTTACAACATCACCTTTTTCTCCAAGTTGTTAAATAAATGAAAAATGATGGAATAATGAATTATTCAAAAAATCACATTTTATAATTTGAAAATCCATAAAATAGTGAGCAGTAGCATTAAAAAAAATGTTCAATGCAAACATCCTGACTCCATTTATATTTGGTGGTCATTTTCAATCTCCTAATTTCTCCCTCGCTGTTACAAATTGAAAATGAATTCAATTCCAATTGACTACTCTTATAGGGGATAACTCTACTTCCATTGTAATTAGATTAATTAGAACTTATTCCAAGCACATATATATTCCAAGAACAAACCCTGATTTCTGGGGACAAACACAACAAACCAATTATGGTATGTGGATTTCAATCTACTTATTTTCCATTTTCTTAAAATTTTATCAATTGATGATTATGGTTGACAATAAATTTAAAAAAAAAACAATTAAATGTAGGATAGAAACCTTGTATTTTGTTCATAATATAGTTTTTCAACCCCAATCATCCAATACTGACACTCCATATGACTGAGGATGGATTAAATTTGCATGTCAAGTCTAGATTACATTGTTGAGCATAATTTTACATCACAATAAACCACACTCTAAAATGGAAACTTTCATCAATTGAGCACAATTTGGCATTTGATTAGTGATTTAACATGTTCATATTTTATTTAGTTGAAGGGATCTAGTCTACTGAGTCACAAGCATGTAGCATTGCAACAATGCAAAAAGAAATGTCGAGCTGACTAAATTATACATGTACTCTATCGATGCAAACATCGTGACTCCATTGAATCAAAAAATTCAAAACTTGTTAATCAAACAAATTTACAAAACTCTTATTATGACCAAAGAAGAAATTAGGAGGAAAACACAATATGACAAGAAAGAATATCACACAACTCAATTCAATTTTGTTGATATGTAATGACTCAATTGAATCAAACAAATTCAAAAATTTTAATCAAACCAATTCACAACTATCTTGTTATGAACATAGAAGAAAATGCAAGCAAAGGCCAGTGGATGACAAGAAAGAATACCACACAATCAATTAAAAATTTGATCTACCATGACTCCATTGAATCAAACAAATTCAAAAATTTTTAATCAAACAAGTTCACAACTATCTTATTATGACCAAAGAAGGAAATGTGAGAAAAACACAGTGGATGATAATAAATAATTGTAGAAGTATCTGGGCATGTTGTAAAGTCACGAACTCAAAACAGACCTCATCATTAACTTCCTTATAATGACAAATTAAACAAATTTGTTTAGCCAGAGGTGTTTTTAACTCCATAACTCATGTCAATACTTAATATTCAAGTGAAATGTATACAAAGATTCAAAATTGAGACATCAAATCTATGTGTCAAGTCTAGATTACATTTTTGAGCACAATTTTACATCATAGTAAGGCACATTCTACAATCAAAACATTCATCGGTTGAGCACAATTTATCATTTTCTTAGCATTTTAAAAGGTTCATATTTTATCTCGTCGAAGGGATATAGTATACTAAGTCACAAAACCAACATTACAATAGTTCCAAAAGAAATGCTAAGCTAACTAAATTCTATATGTATTTGATCGATGCAAACATCGTCACTCCATTGAGTCAAAGAATTCAAAACTTTTTAATCGAACAAATTCACAACTATCTTTTTATGGCCAGAGAAGAAACAATGAGTAAATTGCAATGGATGTCAAGAAATAATACCACCCAATTCAATTTGATTTTGTTGATATGTCATGATTCCATTAAATCAAACAAATTTAAAAAAAAAATATTCAAAGAAATCCACAACTTTCTTGTTATGACTAGAGAAAAAAATGCATGAAAAACACATTGGATGACAAGAGAGAACACCACATAATCAATTAAAAACGTTTATCTATCGTGACTCCATTGAATCAAACAAATTTAAAAAGAAATAATGAGGCAAATAAAAAAATGTCTTGTTATGACAAGAGAATAAAATGTGAGAAAAACACAATGGATGACAAGAATTAAGAATCTTAGAAACATTTGGGCATGTTGAAAAGTTACAAACTCAAAATGGAACTCATCCCCAAATTCCTTAGTATTACAAAATTTGAAAATTTGTTTATCCCAAGGTGTTTTTAACTCCACAACTTATGTCAATAATGAATAGTCACTTGAAATGTATATCAAGATTCAAAATTGAAAA
>APFE030782027.1:82711-100862 GCA_000404065.3 Pinus taeda
ATGAGACTCTTGGCAATGACTGAAATGATGAGGGCCACACGAAACGTGTCTTTCTTTCTTCCTTGCATGAGGGCCGCGTAGTCTTGTGCTTCCTACTAGAATTTATATAGGCATACAATCTGGCGTAAATAAGCACAGATTTTCATCCGGAGGTACCTTTGATTTGGGATATAAGCAGAATAGAAATTTGCATGCTATGTACACATTAAGCCATGTCCAAGAGGGTGTTAAAACAGGTTATTGCTAAGTCTCACAATGTTTTCTACACAGATTAACCGTCAAGGGTAACCAGCTCCACACAAGAACAGGTAATTCTTTGTTTTCTCTTAACGTAAGAGAAATTCTATACGAGTATTCATCTATTGTACTTAGTTAATTAAGTTTTTTGGCAAAGAGAGACTGTTAAATCCCAACTGTTTGACCAGATCTGTAATATGTAATTTGAAATCCAGTACCTCATATTGTATTTCTAGAACACTATTGTTTGTTTATGAAACTCAGTCATGTATCTTAGGGCTTTTGGATATCCCTTCTTTTTCAATGAAATTCTTTCCTACTTTCAACTCTATTATTATTTTCTGGTCCATCCTCAGTTTCAGAATCTACAACAGCTGTGCTTTCTGTTTCAGAATCTGCAGTAGTTAGCGATGTGTCCACATTGTGATCAAATTCTTCCTTCATATGGACAACTTGATTTAGGTCAAATGGTTTTGCTCTGCCTTCAAATTCATCATCTTCTTGCTTGTTCTCTTGCAGTGAATCCTCCTTAAATGTTGCCATACTCATATCTAAACCCGGAGAATGACAATTTTGAAATGTTTTCCTCCTTTCAACAATATTATTCGTTTCTGAGACATCCTCTATTTCAGAATCTACAGCAACTACACTCTCTATTTCAGAATCTGCAATGGTTAACAATTTGTCCTCCTTATCATAATCAGATTCTTCCTCCATGTGGAAAACTTCATTAAGGTTAGATGGTTTCACTTTGCCTCCCAAACCATCATAACAATCACCATTATCATCTTGCATTATTCCTAAGCTTATAAAATTAGCTATAATGCAACACATATATACTGAAATGAAACATTTACATTCATGAAAATCTTCTGGCTCAAGCAACCAAAAGCAGATATAACAACTAAAGGAAATATAATTATCAACAGCAATACCTGATGAGAAGCGGCTATTTTCTATTTTTTCTTTGTCTCTGAGGCCAAAAGCACATGGTCCTCTTCCTCCATTGCTTCCCAAATCTTCCTAGAAAAACCCCATTTCTCCTTCTCTTTTGGCACCTCACATTCTCTTTTTCTACTCTGATGGTTTAGAGTCGTTGAAGGGTCTTTTACACTCTTCTATGGAGACAGCCCTTTAGCTCCAATTCTTTCATCAAGGGAATTTTCTCTGAGAGGAGGCTCTGCTCTATGCCACAAGGTCCAATCCCTCAGGTCCAGCTCCAAAGGCTCTAATTAAAGGCAACCCATTACAATCAATGAGCACTAATTGGTATGGGATTAACCCTTATCAGTTCGTAAGGAGCATCGATGATTCAAGAGAGAATCCAAAGTTCAAATGTCATGGAACCCTTCCCATTTTAAAGCGCGTTAGTCTACTCTGTTAATTCAAAGATGGGGTTCATAGCTAACCGTAGATTAAACACAAAAATGTTTAAATATAATTTTTATTTTTAAAAGGAATGAGCACTGAGAACCATATGAAATTGGACTCAGAATCGAGATTTCTTCTCTGATGCCAATTCCTCCAAGATTATTCCCATAGACTTCACAGTATAGATGGGTGGAGATGCCAGAGTGATATATTTCTTCACTTCTTATGTTAAATCTATTGTTTACTGCAACTTTGTGATTGATATCAAGCAGGGGACAAATATTAGAATGGAATGTTCGTAGATTTATCAGTCCATTTTTTTGCATGTCAATAATGGGTTCGAGTATGGAACAAAATTAATGGGTTCTAGTATGTAACAAATACTTATTTTCAGATTCAATTCTTCCCAGTGACACGATTATATTTGATTGATAATTAGCCAGAAGAGAAGCATACCAGAGATTTCACATCTCTCAAATACTGTTGTGAGTTATACTTAAGTTATTCAATGAAGTAAAGCCAATTGTGAACCATCCATTAGATCATGGTCTGTTGTAGCCTTCAAAGATCACAGGTGTATCAGAATGTTTTGTTGCCTAGATCCATTAGAGCATGGCCTGTTATAGATTTAAAATATCACAAGTGTATCAAAATGTCTTCCATTAGATCATCGCCTCATATAGCCTTAAAAGATCACAGGTTTATTAATGTCTTTTAGAGGAATATAAACATTGTTGTCATATTTTTTTCTTCAATTAGATCATGGCCTGTTGTAGCCTTAAAATATCACAGGTGTATGAATGTATTTCAGAGAAATATAAACTCCGGTATATCTTTTCTTTATTTTGGATGATTCTTAAAGTAGCAATAAATTGTTATTCAATATAATAAACAAATTAGACAAATTGAGACTGGTTGGTCCCTACCTAGGTTTCCAAGTGTTTGTAACTTGCAACATGTTTTGCTTCATGCCATTTGTTAACTATTAGAGAAGAGGTTATATGCTTATTTGCTAGGACACCCACATTAGCTTCAGATTTTATAACATAAGAAAACCTTTAAATTCCTGCAAAACCTTCCCCGTGAGGATTAGATTGTGTGGATTATATTAGGTTTTTTGAAGCTTTCCCAAATTGATCAAGGTAAAATAAAAAGTAGAACTACAATCCTTTTTCTACTATTTGGACTGGATTATATTACTTCTGAATTCAGAACCTTTTACCTTTGGATATCCCTTCCAGTGTTGCGAGTTTTACAGTGACAATATACATAGCAGTCAAGAACCCCAGCATTGAGAGATTCAAATATGACAACAACACAATTGTGTTCTATTACTATGGTACGCAGATTGGAATTATCAATTCACTTCCGGGAGGATGGATAGTGGCAGAGGAAACAGAGTATCTTTCTCCAACCCTAACAGTTCAACCATTTCCTTTCATTCCTGCTTCTCGGAATCCAGATTTCTTCTCTGATGCCAATTCCTCCAGGATTATTCCCATAGACTTCACAGTATACATGGGTGGAGATGCCTGAGTGTTATATTTCTTCACTTCTTATGTTACTGGAACTTTGTGATTGATATCAAGCAGGGGACAAATCTTAGAATGGAATGTTCGTAGATTTATCAGTGCATTTTTTTGCATGTCAATAATGGGTTCGAGAATGGAACAAAAATAATGGGTTCTAGTATGTAACAAATAATTATTTTCAGATTCAATTCTCGCCAGTGATATGATGACACTTGATTGATAATTGGCCAGAAGAGAAGCATACCAGAGATTTCACATCTCTCAAATATTGTTGCAAGTTATACCTAAGTTATTCAATGAAATAAAACCAGTTGTGAACCATCCATTAGTTCATGGTATGTTATAGCCTTCAAAGATCACAGGTGTATCAGAATGTTTTGTTGCCCGGATCCATAAGAGCATGGCCTGTGTTATAGCTTTAAAAGATCATAGGTGTATCAGAATGTCTTCCATTAGATTTGGCCTTAAAAGATCACAGGTGTATCAATGTCTTTCAAAGGAATATAAAAACTGTTGTCATATTTTTTTTTCCATTAGATCATGGCCTCTTGTAGCCTTAAAAGATTATAGGTGTATCAATGTCTTTCAGAGAAATATAAACTCCAGTATATCTTTTCTTTATTTTGGATGATTCTTAAAGTAGCAATATATCGTTATTCAATATAATAGACAAATTATACAAGTCGAGATTGGTTGGTCCCTACCTAGGTTTCCAAGTGTTTGTACCTTACAACATGTTTTGCTTCATGGCGTTTGTTAACTATTAGGGAAGAGGCTATATGCTTATTTTATAGGGCACCCACAATAGCTTAGGATTTTATAACATAAGAAAACCTTTGAATTCCTGCAAAACCTTCCCCATGAGGATTAGATTGTGTGGATTATATTAGGTTTTTTTCCCACAGAGACTATTAATTTCCATAGCACTATACAGATTATGTTGGTTACTCACACAACAATGTTAAATACAGATACTTTGCATCACTTCCTAAAAAAAGCCTTGGCCTACTCTGTTTTAAGTTTTTTTGCAAAGAGAGTCTATTAAATAAATTAACAAAACATACAAATCAGAAACAAAATATAGTCAATTTCCAAACAAAATATTTCCAAACATCTTTTTACTGGAATCTTGTACATAGTCGTCACACCTCATATCCACATGGATATGTTGAATTTATGGTCTTGTTAGGGATTTTGGACTAAAACTTGGGTTTGTTTCCCTACAGATACATTAGGATTGCCTAAGGCTCTATTGCCATTATCCCATACTCCCTTTTTTTCTTTTTATTGTATAGTATATTGATTCCTATCTATTCTTTGATTATTTTTTAGATTGTATGCTTAATAGTAAGTGGGTATTATGGTGTTGCATTTATTCATTCTAAACCGGAGGGTCAACCTCTCAGTAAATGCCAAGGATTAACACCATAACAAAATTAGACTTAGAATTCTGGAGGCACTTTAAAAGCAATTATTGCAAGTCATTCAAATGCTTATTTTCCTTGAAAATTCAAGACTATTCAGGGGCCATGTTGGAGTTTTAGATTTCAATTAACAAGTTATTGAAAAACTGGAAATGCTAATCTGTAATAATACCTGGTACAACCCACTGTTATCTGTCTAATTACATAGTATGAAACAACATCATTCATAAACAAAGGGATTTGACCATCATATAAAAATTTCAGTTATTTATTTATAGAATAATTGAAAATGCCAATCTAGAAGAAGGGTTTGTACAGTTCATAACCTCTCTCTTGTATCCCTATCAGGCTGCTAATTTTTCTTCCATTTCATCTATAATTTTACATTAACTTCTCTCTTGTATCCCTATTAGGCTGTTAACTTTTCTTCCATTTCATCTACAATTTTACATTTTGTGATCACTATTGTCGCTTTGAAAGAAAAATAGTTGACATCTGTACTTAACATTATTTTTATCATTCACACATCAAAAAAGCGGAAAACAAATACATGCATGTGCATTTTCATTTAGAATGCATCCGGAAATTGATTTAGGACAGTGCATCTTCGTGTGTGCTCCTTGCTCTATGTTGAAACAATTTCACTTCTCTTTCCTTAGTAGCTAGGATTTTCATTGCAAAAAGAAATTAAATGGTTGTTTATCATATTAGATTGCATATTTAGGAATTGTATATCTACATCATGTGATCAACCTTAAAGGAAAACTTCTTAAGAAAGATCAACTCTAAAATAAATTTCAATAAACATAAAAATGCTTTGGAACCCAACACACAACATTTAGAAGCCTAAGCTAGAGATGTATTCTGACGTCGTAAAGCCTGGTAACTATCGCTTTCATTGTAGGTTGGGTGATTCCTCCTCTTTGAGATGACAAGTTCCTGTACAGACTTGTGCTCCCACGTACCATTGATTATATATTGGGAGACCATAATAGGCTATATCTTTTATCCTAAGGAAGCTGTGTTTGCTGCCCTATCGATCGCAATGCACTAAACACGACATTCGGGAAGATTGATTGCCGTACCATAAGAAGTATTCTGCATTTTTGTGATTGGTTTGGTAATCCCCCTGTCTAGATTTCCATAGTAGTCACTTTCATTCCTTTTCAGACTCCTTAAAAGAAAAGGTCCATATGAGCACTTGTCACTTCAAGCTCATTAAAAATCAAAGGCGACTAAAGTAATCTTTAGCTTTTTCTTGACTCTTAAAAATTGAAAAAGCAAGTTGTGTCAAAGCGTCATAGAATTTATTTAAATTGAAATAACATCATTGTTCCCTCGGTGGTCTTAGGTTGAGAAAATGGAGTCCACCAATCAAGGATTTCCCCTTGGGGGAATCCTACTCCCATTTCCTCTAGTGGAGATGTTGGTGCACCTCATATGGCTACATTGTCTCTTCCAGGGCTTGAAATTGGCCTGCCAATATGGCTTTTTCTCGACCTCTGTCGTTCAAAACACCGTGATTCTTGAGCAATAAAATCAACGCCCAAATGATACTAGAGTTACCGAAATCGAAGACGACTAGATTCATCTTTAGCTTTTTCTCGACTCTTAGAAATTGAAAAAGCAAGTTGTGTCAAAGCATCATAAAATTTATTTAACTCGGAATAACGTCATTGTTCCCTCATTGGTCTTAGGCTGATAAAATGGAGTCCACCAATCAAGGATTTCCCCTTGGGGGAATCGTACTCCCTTTTCCTCTAGGGGAGATGTTGGTGCACCTCATATGGCTACATTGTCCCTTCTAGGGCTTGCAATTGGCCCACTAGTATGGCTTTTCTCGACCTCTGTCATTCCAAACACCATGATTCTTGAGTAATCAAATCAGCAACCAGATGATAGTAGAGTTAACCCCCAGCCTTCTGCTTCATTTGTTTCTCCCTCTCCTTCTTCTTCTTCGCTTGGTGAAACTAGTCAAACTAAAAACCAAGTAATTGAGAAGAAGAAGAAAAGTAAGGAGAAGAAGAAGAAGAAACAAATGATGAAAGGGGGCAACCATGCATCGTCTGACAAAAATCCACACACTGCACCATCCAAACCTAAATCTCCATGTGTCATTTGCAAAGGAGATCACAATCATCGAGATTGTCCTTGCATCCCATAGATCTTAAGGGTCTAGTCCCCCCGCTTACCGTTCCTTTCTAGCACTACTTTTGGCTATTCCATATTGCTTTACTCTTTTGAATGACATACTTCATTTTATCCTCTCATCTAGCTTTCACAAGAGTTGTTCTTTCTTTGTTTGTGAATATGTCAACTAAACAAATGCCAACTGAGCCTAAGGATTAAAAACATCTAATTCCAAACCCGTACAACATACTAAGTACCAGGCAGGTAAGTTGTTCAGAGATTTTAAATGTTCCAGAATGGTGCCAAAGGTGAAATTGTTTGGCTTAAAAACACTCTCCTCATTTGACCTAAAACATTTATGGCCTCATGGCATTACCCAACACAGGCCTTGACAATGATGCCAAAGCTGAAGTTGTTTGGCTTAGAAACAATCTGCTTATTTGAGCAAAAACATTTAGGGCCTCATGGCATTACCCATTCTGTGCATATCATCAAATTACAAATCCCGGAATTACATAATTTTATGTAACCTCATCTACCATAGGCGTTGCATTAAATAGTTTCTGTGCTTGGTCATTGGACCTATGTTGAGCTTAGCCACCTATCATTGCATTCTATGCAATTGCACAACTTCTCTCCACCATTATGTACAACATTCGTTTTCTCTGGAAGCAAAAATACTCATTCAAAACCCAAATTCCACAATACAAATTTGCCCAATGCAAAACCCACAACGTAGCTCCAACGTAGCTCTGGTGTTGCTACTGCCAAATTCCCTAAAAAATGTATACATTATTTGGCACGGGAAACTCAATCATCATGCCCTATCTGATTGTTTCTAACATGTGTAAGTTTCTGAAATTGTTAATTCACAATTTTAACTATGTTTCAAAAAAAATGATCATATAAAAGTTGTTGTAATAAATATCTTTCTTCATTATGTTTACAAGCTTAGATACCCACTCATTTAGAAACAAATTGAACATGCTTCTTACCCTTTTCCCTTTATTTCATATATTTTCAAGTAATGTTATAGGAATGTAATGAATATTAAACATCTTACGCGAAGAAAACAACATTTTTGTGTTTTGTTTTGTACCAGAAAATGACAACAAACCTTACTCAGAATGTAATTTCCTCAATGTTATCTAGATCAACTCATATTCAACCATACCTACAAATTGTTGATACAATCAATGCAAAATTCAACTCCACGATATCGTACTACAATTTCAGATGGAACACATAAGAAACACATCATGCTTCCAAAATATTTCAATGATCTCGTAGCAACAGGGTTGCTACAAAAGGGTTCTGTTATAAATGTTAAAAGTTGGACTACCTCAACTATCGGTCCATCAACGTAAGTTTGTTATAAATTTCTTATTTCAAATTTAACATTTTTATTTATAACACATCTTCTTCTAACAGTTATTCTTATGATTCGCATTTGTCATGTAGGTATATAAAGCTAATAGACTTTGAAATATCTACTTCATTTGCACCCTTAATTGGCAATCCAAAAACTATGAGTATCCCGATCACATTTGATGAAAACACTCCATCCTCATCGAACCCAAGTCCTTTATCAAAAAGACACTGCCCTCTTCCAACTACTCCAACTCCATCCGTTCTGCCAGTTCAAATTCCCATGAAATCGTTAAACCCTTACCACTCAAATTGGTGCATAAAAGGATACGTCCAAAGGAAAACAGCTCTTCGACAATTTCAGAATCAATACAGACTGGGTAAAGTGTTTGGTTTTGACCTGTTCGATACAGAGGGTGGAGAAATACATATTACATGTTTCAACAAAGTTGCAGATTATTTTTTTCGACAAAATCCAAAATGGAAATGTCTACATTGTCTCTAAAGGGAATGTAAAAATGGTTAATAAGCAATACAACCACTTGAACAATGACTGGGAAATTTTGTTGAATGCAACATCTACCATAGAACATGTTGCCATAAAAAAAAAACATCATCCAACAGTGCAATTCAATATAAAATCAATTAATGATATCAAAACAACAAACATCAACTCCATTGTTGATATTCTTGGTATTGTCACAAGCATTTCCAGTGTATGCACTATACGTAGAAAATATGGCTCTAAAGTTAATAAACAAACTGTACAACTTCAATACATGTCAAGGCATAGCATAGATGCAATCTTTTGGGGAGATAATTTTAATGTTGTGTCATAGGAAATCTCCTCCCTATGTGCTATAGGAAATAACCCCATCATTGCAATCAAATCTACGTGTGTTGCAGAATTTAATGGAAAAAATATCGACACTACAATGAGATCCATTATTCTTGTAGATCCTGACATTAAAGAGGCCCATACGCTAAAGTCATGGTTTAAAAAAGAAGGTTCGACTGCAGCTTCTACATCTTTGACAACAAGATCTCCTTTTGGCCATCAACAAAAAAAAATAACAATTGCTGATATTTACAATATGGATTCCTTGGAGAAACCAAAATTTTTCCAATTAAAGGGCACAATAACAAAAATTGGGATGGATAGTTTTTACTACATTTCTTGCCCATCGATTGTTGGTGGAAAAAAATGCATGAAAAAACTTATTCCACAAAATACAGGGATGTGGTTCTGCCCAAAATGCAATGCTGAAGTAAGTGACTGTGATTACAGATACTTATTGAAAATCAACATACAAGATCACACTGGTGAATTAGCTTCAACTATTGCTTTCGAAGACGTGGTATCTACAATTCTTGGAAATAATGCCAAAGACTTCTATTTATTATCTTTAGATCCAGAACTGATCAAAGAAATTGTCTCTAAAGCTCTATGGACAGATCATATCTTCACACTATCAATGAAGATAGAAACTTTTAAAGTGCCATGATTGAAATGCGTTATCATAAAAGAAGAAAAGTTGCATTTCATGAAAAAATGCAACAACATCCTTCGAGAAATTCAGAACATCTCGATATTGTAGATAAATATCGCAAAATGTATTCCTTGCTTTTCGAAAATTCCTATTGTCCAATTTTATAAATGCAACTTTACACGATATATTGTTGCATTCCTTCTTACGAAATTTTCTTATATACCATTGAAATAAGTATTCGTCCTCCATTGTATCTAGCATTATGTGAGTAGACAAATTCACATTCTTTTTTTATTTTATCATCTTCTTCCCTTTAAAAAATGTCATAATTTGTTACATTACACGTGAAACTATCTACATGTATAAAGAAAAAATACTAATATGTTCTTTCAAACACATTATTCAAATAAAAAGATTCACATAAAACTATTCAAAACTTAAACTTTTTTCCCTTCTTTCACTTTCACTTAAATTTTTTACCCTTCTTTCGCTTTCATACAATAACATGGTTGTTGTGTCCAAATAACATTCTTCTTTTCCCCTCTCTTGCTTATAGGTACCATCAATTTTGCAAATGGCTTCTTCTTCAAATAATGAACGTGCTCGAAGATACTATGCAACAAATAAAGAACGAATAAATGCACGTCGCCGTGAGCTTTATCAAGCAAAAAAAGACATCAGAGAATGTCAAAAACACAAAAAATAGAAGGAAAACCAACATTCCTCGTCTAAAATGGCCCACCCCGAAAACAATCCTCCCTTGCAATTATCAAACTCTTTATCTTCTCAGCAAACCTCTCAAACAAATACATCCATACCTCATTGCCCTAACCCCTCCTTCGCACATGCTTTCAACAACGTTTATACTAATCAAGCACATCGAGATTTCCATGCAAAGATTGATAAAGTTCCACCTAAATTCCCATGCTCCATTTGTCTTGAATCATATCCTAGAATACATATCTGCAATTCCAACCACATGTATTACTGCTCCACATGCATCTCTGAAACAAAGGGTCGTCGCTTCTCATTATCAAACAACATGGACCCTGGTCCTCAACCAACTATCCTTACATCTCTTTCACAAATAGAAGAAATGCTCATTGCTAGGGTTAGCCCTATACTGCAAGTAACACATGCACGTGGTGGCCAATATAAATACAGTGGCCACATAATTTGTTTTCCTCAATGCATTACAAAAATCACAAACATGTTTCCACGACGTGTTGAAAACTTGGACATCCTAATTGTCACTCGTCATAGTAATGACCATAAGGCTTATGATTTCATTATCAGTAGACACCACGTTCTCGTTGCATTAGAATACAAATTGGCAAATAACCCATACTATAAGAATGTTCGTATTGATAACAATGCACTGGCATCCTTACCAGCAATCCCCACCAATGTCTCCTCCTCCCTTCACCATTCCAATACTACAGAAACCTGTCCACCTTTCACTTGAACCACCACATGAGCTCACCAAAGATTCCGCAGACCCATCCGTAAACCAAACATCATCATTCGTACCCATCATACCTAATACAAATACAGAAATCCAAGAAATCTGCCATTATTTACATGCTTACAACCACCAATCTGATACTACAATTGAGTGACCAACAATTGGTTTATCGCTAATCAATGGATACAACACAGAAGGTCTACTCTCTATGGCTTTCCCCAACCTTTTTCCGACAGGAGCTGCAATGCCAAATCAGCCAAGAATGAAAGCAATGCAGTTACATGAATATGCACTTCATCTCATACATTACTACGATAACAGATTTGGAAAGCACCCACAATTTCGTTATTACATATATAATCTCATGATGCGACATCGTAGTCAAGCAACAACATCGATTTTTGTGAAAAAGAACATCACAGATAACTTCCCAATATATATTCAAGATCTGAACATCTGATTAGAACAATTTCCAGATGAGCAATTGGCAGAGCAAGTCATGCAATTCGGT
This sequence comes from Pinus taeda, assembly GCA_000404065.3. NCBI lineage: Eukaryota > Viridiplantae > Streptophyta > Pinopsida > Pinales > Pinaceae > Pinus > Pinus taeda. The sequence continues at coordinate 94,240 of APFE030782027.1, forward strand.
ATCTCTTTACATGGGACAAGATCATTTTGGCACAAAGCTAAAAATGAACTAACGGATATGATATCTCAACTCGGTTGCCCGACGTTCTTCTTCACATTAAGTGCAGCTGATACAAAATGGCCCGATCTTCATGCAGTCATGCCTGGATGTCTTCCTTCTAATATTGCAAAACAACAAAAGTGGAGAAATGTTAACATTATCTCTAACCCACATTTAACATCACTATATATGCACCATAGATTCATAGCATTTCGTGAGATTATCTTAGAGAAACACTTGAAGACAAAAGTTTATTGGTACAGGTACGCATTCTACCACATTTTTTTTCCAAAAACTCAAAACAACATTCCTCACCTATTACAAAATTATCTTACAAAAACGCATGCTTGACAGGTATGAATGGAAACATAGGGGATCTGCGCACATCCATGGTTTCCTTTGGATAGAAAATGCACTTGATATGGAAAACCTCAACTAGGAAGACACAGAAGCAGTTGATATTGCAAGGCAGTTCTTTGACAAATATACTTCCGCTTGGAACCCTCGTACTCCTTCGAATTCAAACCAGCTAATTACTTAGACAAATCCTGAAGACCCTTGTCTATTGTCCACATCGCAAATCTTCAGAACCAATCCTTTCAATGATTATGAACAGCTCGTCAATTGTGTTGAACGTCACACAAAATGATTTGAAAGCACATGCCTAAGAAAAAATGGATCCTCACTCCAATGTCGTTATAAAGCACCATGGGAATTACATCCAAAATCAGCCTTATTCATTGATTCCAATGGCCAAAAAACATACACCCACGCTCGCAATGACAATCGACTCAATAGCCATAACCCTACCATCCTGTCTGTTTGGCGTGCAAATGTTGACTGCCAGCCAGTACTCTCCATACACGTTGTACAAAAATATATCGCTAAATATACATCCAAAGCAGAAAAAAAAATCTGAAAGCTTCCACCACATGCTACGTATAATTGTCCTGGCTTCACCCCTTGTTGACCCAGCAACATCTGCATTTCGAAAATTTCTTGCAGAAACCCTTGATGACCGTGACATTTGAGCACAAGAAACCTGCCATATGCTGCAAAAATTACCATTAACATTATGTAGTCGACCATTCATTTCTTTAAATGTAAACCAAAAAATTCTTATGCTTCTCCACAAATGAACAGCACCTCCACTACATCCCCACACACCATAGATACATATATCCAGCACCCTTCTACCCTAGAATCTACATCACTAATAGAATTGGCAAGATCCTGGTCATATGATCCTCGTCGCAAAATAAGCAAATGGAAACAAAGACCTACAAAATCAATTGTTTGAGTCATACCACGTTACTCCTCCATAACATCCACAACTAAACCTTGCTACGCTGACTTTTGTAGAGTTGAAATTATGCTATATAAACCTTTTCGCCATATTGTACAAGATATAGGAGATTCTGCTGCAGAATTCATCACAAATTGGCAAACATTTCATCCATTCTACAAACCTTGGCATCAACACCACACACTATCTGATATTGAATATTTCGCAAATGATACCTCAACTATTCATGAAACCAATCCTCCAGACACCATGGAAATAAATGAATGGGAATTACTTTCCCAATTACACCCTACAAATGAGCTTCTCATAAATGACCTTGACATGCTTGGTCTTTGTGGCTTTGATGACACCCATAACTGGAATCATACCACTATCCCATTATATCTACAAAATAATGCCATACAATTCATTGAGAATAGTCACTCCATCCACCGCATTCTTCAAACACATCAACATATCTTGTTGACCCTTACTACATTATCTCCAATGCAAAGAAAAGCTCTAAATATTATTTCTAATCATTCTGCTAAGAAGGATTATTTACTCGCTCTCAGAATGATAATACAAGGCACTGCTGGTACAGGAAAATCCCTCTTTATCAATTGCATCAAATATATGCTCATAAGCCTTGCAAGCCCAGAACCTTCACCGATCATGCTCCTCGCCCCTATAGGGGTTGCTGCCTTCAGCATACAAGCATCAACAATCCATTCTGCTCTGCACCTTCCTATAAAGGATCTTACGCCCTTAGAAGGTAATTCTCTTGCAAAATTCCAAGAAGAACTCAGGCATATAAGATACATACTAATCGATGAAATGAGCTTCATTGGGCCAAAGCTTCTCAACGATATTGATGAAAGTCTTCGAGAGGCATTTCCATAGCAAAGAAACACTCCTTTCGGTGGCTATTCCATTATATTGGTTGGTGATCTCGGTCAGCTACCACCCATCAAAGGCATACCTCTATATGCAGGGACGAGCCATGGAAGCGCACTGTGGAACAACTCCAACACAGTCATCACAATAGACACAATATTTCGTCAACAAGGCAACAACATCGCACAGGTTACTTTTAGGAACATTCTCCAGAACATTAGAGATGCAAATCAAACAATCGACAACTACAACGTACTCATGTCGCTCACAGATTCCTTTTTATCAAAAGAAGAAATATGTTCATTCCATGATTCCATGCATCTATTTCCAACAAATTCTCAAACAATGGTACATAATAAGCAAATGATGAAATCTCTAAACACTCCTATCGCAAGATCCATTGTTGAAGATGACAACACATATTCCAACATTTCCTCAGAAGATTAGCAACTTGAGCGAATTGTATTACTATGCAATGGCGAAAAAGTTATGTTGACTTCCAACCTTTAGGTTTCATCTGGACTTGTTAATGGTTCCCTCGAAGAAATTATAACCATCTTTTACAAAGAATCAACTGCACCACCACAAATTCCAACATTTGTTGTCGTAGATTTTCCCAAATACAGCGGGCCTCCTTGGGATGAAGGAAACCCCACTCACTTGCCTATTCTAGCAGTAAAAAGAAATGGACGTGCACAAATTCCACTGAAGATGGCTTGGGCTTTAACCATACATAAATCTCAAGGTATGACACTTCCAAAAGCAACAATTAACATTGGGAAAATAGAACGTCAAGGTCTCACATTCACAGCAATTTCAAGAGTTCCTTCTCTACAAGATCTTCGGATTAGCCCCACATTCAATTTCGATCGTTACAGTAAAATGAAGGACAACAAAAACATTGCTCGCAGAAAATACACAAAAGAAATTCTTCGTTCAATGCCGCCTCTAGATAATCAGCTCCAACCCATGCTTTAACATCACCAAAAGGTTTCCTCCATTTATTTACCTCATTCTATTTCATAACATACTTTTCATATCTTTCAACAACAACCAACTTTAATCAATATTAATAATTAAGCAAATATTAAAATGTCTTTATATTATCTATACATCTCATTCTAACATTTTCTTTCTTTTGCAACAGGACACATGGACTCAGAAATAGCATACCTAAGCAACTACAAGTAGAATGGCAAGCAAAAAATATGCATCTCCAACTACGCATAAACCTCCAATGGTGTTCAATATGTCATTATTCACCATGCATTTTCTTTCTTTTACAACAGGACACAGGGACTCAGAAATAGAATACCTAAGCAACTACAAGTAGAATGGCAAGCAAAAAATATGCATCTCCAACTATGCATAAACCTCCAAGGGTGTTCAATATGTCGTTATTCACCATGCATCTTGCAGGTCCATTCCTACTTCTTCAAGTATTCAATGCCTCTGTTGGACACCTAATCCTAAATGGTTAGTGTGGAAGCTGAATGGACAAAGCAGTCCAAGAGACCTTGGGATGTGAATCCCAATGGTCACATAATGTACCATAAATATACATCATTTGTGAATAAAAAATGTACTGCATGTTTTATCTTTACTATTTGTTCTCGCTCACCATGTGTGTTTAACATGGTATCAGAGCAGGCGAATTCTGGTCCTGCTAATATTTGAGTCACTATTTTCTTGTGGCCTTTTGTTGTGATTCTCTCACCAGAGCTATGCATTGACCATTAATGTTATATGGGTCGTGAACTCTGGGTGATATAGCTGGTTGATTAATTCATGCGCCGGTGTTAAATTCATTATATATTTGTGCTGGCATATGTATAATTTTTGGTGCGTTGAATGAATACCACATTGTGTGCATTAAAAGTCCTGGCGCTTTGGCTCTGCCATCCCAGACATTCCTGACTCTGCAGGTCTCTATTTCTGGTCTCTGCGTAACCAGCGCCTTCCAAGATATGCTCTGTGCGCTCTCTATAACCGTTTTTGCCATTATTGATGCTGCCCCACTCTATCTACCACAATTATTGTAACTCCTTTCTGGACGTTATAGCTTGTGCCTGACAATTGAAACGTTAGACGTTATAACCTCCCTCTTCTATGGCTACAACAGAGAGCAAAGTGTCCATTACTTCCACCCTGTTGCTCACTTCATGATTGAGGTTGTTGGTTGAGAAATTACTAATCATCCCACCTTGAGGTCAGACTCGACAAGAATTGGTATTTAGAATGTAACTGGTTGGCTGTAGAGAAAACAATTACAGAACCAAAAGAGTTCACGGATTATGCTATTGTTTTCACTGCTAATATTGTATTTCTGAGAAACGAATGCTATCGTTGCATTTCTGATAACAGGGCCTGGTGGACAAACCGCAACAAAATGAAACCTTATGAACCAATACACGGTCACCAGTGAATTAATAGCCCTTTGGTTATATGTTGTCAGATCAGTATGCTTGTTTTTTCCAGCCCCATTCTGAATTTCAACTAAACTATGGAAGCCTCATCATATTCACAAACAAGGATTCTCATTAGAAAAACAAAATCAACACACAATCAGCCAAGTAGAAGATGATGGCAGCGGGATTTGGATAAAGACCAAACATTGAATTTTACACCGCGGAAGCTAAACAATCTGTCGAAAAGGGTATCTATTCTTCATGATCAATCAGGTAGTGCAAGGTTATATACTCTTCATGATCAATCAGGCAATGCGGATCAATGTATAAAGGGCGATGATGCGATTATGAAACATGAAGAATATAGCAGCATTGCAGAGTTGAGGAATGCCGGTGATCATGAAACATACGGACAGGGGTTTAGCAATGGATCAAGGAATCATAAAATAGGGGATGCAGAGAAAATTCCATTCGAGTTTACTCATGCACCCTGTGCTGCGGTCATCCTTGAACTGAAGAGAAGAATGGGAAATATGATTGAGAAGGAAGCCTCAAATGTCATGGCTGAATGAGTGAAGTGATTTTTGAAGAATCCATAGAGAATTTTGTGAAGAGGTTTGCAACAGTCCGAGATTTGTAAAGAAGATATGAGATAATACAGAAAAAGTGCAATTCGGTTATTTATCCCTGTTGAGGCGTGGTATTCCTTGGACGCGGCAATATATGTGGCTGAGATGTGTAACGCTATTGACATAGCACATATATATATCCGCAACAACGTAACAAGGAAAGTGTAGTGTCGATATTTGCTATCGATTCAACAGGAAGACAATGGAAAAGATCTAAAAATGCCTCAGATGTTAGTGTGGATATGAAATTTTACGAGGCGATGAATAAATCTCGATGATCTCTGATTATCTTGAAGAAAATGGTGGGTGATTGAATATTAGAATACGAACTTTCATTTAATGGGATTTTGGTCTCATGGAATTCTGTTAATAGCTCTTCAATCTTGCTTGCGGTCGCGCAGGAAGACGATGAAAATGGATCTGGCATTAATAGAGATTTATAACATATATTGAAAGTTTGATCTGGTATTTGGTGATATAAAAGTTAAAAAAAAGTCGAACATTAGTTGCTGTTTGTGGTATTTCTACGAGTATTTATTTGATATCAACAGATCTGTAGTAATTTTGGAGTTTGCTACCAAAACATGGTGCAATACCACATGCAGTAAACCCTCCGAAATTTCAACCAAGTGGATTTGACCTGTGGCAGAGCTCGGTACTTCACCAAGTGGGCGGCAATGAAATGGTTTGGTAGCGCTGGAGAAGGCATGCAGATCACATGAAGATATGTATTGATTTGATTCCTAATTTGTTGGAAGTTAAATTCTCAGATGAATTGAAGAAAATTCATTCTTGAGTGAGGAGTCTGTTTTCCGAATATCACCATTCTGTGTACTAAATCTATTGCAAGTTGATTGATTTGAAGAGCAATTGGTGTCCATCTTTTTCTCATTGTTTTACTATTTTTTGAGGATTAAAAATGGCTCCAATTAGTGCAATATTAGAGTTAGTGGACAATCTAATACTCTCTACTATGGATAATACAATCAAAATCAGCAAGGATTTTCTCACTGATATTCAAACTTATTTGCAAAATGCACAAGAAAAGATCGATTTTTTGCAGCTTGAATCACAGCTACAGCAAGAAGAGCTACATCAAAATAGACACCATTCTGAACCTGTTTTTGTTCAGAACATTGAGACAACCACCCATCAGCAGCATGTTACAGTTCATTCAGATTTAGTACCAAACAAAACAGCAGTTGTACATGCAGATGCAGAAACTCAGTCTGTACTTCCCAAGCCCATCATCAGACCTTGGGAACAGCTTGTCCACAACAAGCACAGAACCGGTCTTGGATATGACAAGGACTTGTCCTTTCATATTCCAGACTACTCAAAAACCATTCAGTTTCAGAGTGCTGG
>APFE030782030.1:6608-34650 GCA_000404065.3 Pinus taeda
TTGTAGAGGCCATTTCTAACCTCCTTGGTTATGTGTTTTTTGTTTTGAGTCTTTGATCATGTATGACAGTTGACTATGTATTGCCATTGGGTACCATTTTGATATAATGGATTGGTTCATGAGCCTACTTTGATCATATGTTGTCTTTCATCTATATTATAATGCTGTGTTTGGAAACATGAATGAAAATCTTTAAAATTATGTTTAAAATCTTCAAAATTATGTTTTTTTTTTTATAAAAAACTAAATATTTAATGTATTGTTTACAACGACTGAGTCATTGAAAACGAGCCGGCTGAGTCATTACCATTTCGGAGTCGGAGTCGGAGTTTTAAAAATATGTTTGATACTTTCTACTATTGAATTCTTCCTTCAAGTTGTACTTGAATCTTCTTCTACCTGCATGCAAAATTTGCTCGACGAAACCAATCCCAAAACAAAACAAAATACCCTTCAACTTACCTCTGCCTGCAAAACACATGTAAGTTCATAATAATGAATAAATACAAATTAAAATTACAATGCGTACCTGAAATGTGCTTGTCACTTTTATTGTTGACTTGTTTCAGCAATAGACAAAGACTCTCACTCTTGATATAGGCCTGGACCCTATCCAAGACTATTTCCAAAACTGAGCTAAAGATATATACAATAAAAACTGATGACATACCCTAGACTTGTGATGGACCAAGTTCTAAGTACAACAACAGAGACCATTCTATCAACTATGACAAGACAAGTATTTACAACATCATATAGATTTAACAAACTTGGTGTAGCATCAAGAATATGTAGCATCAAATGTGTAGTATCAAGAATAGGACATTCGAAATGTGGTATTAAAACTAAATGTGACATATAGAGACATAGAGATATAACTGAGACCCTATATGTACTTACGTTGTCCTGCAAAAACATATGTCAGAGATGATACTCATATTTCAAATATAAACACTAATCATATATACCTTGCTGTAGGAGACTTACCCTTGACTGTTGATGTGTGGTCCTTACTACAGTGATCCTTGAATGCATGATTTTTCTTGCCTTCTAGGAGTTCAATATTGAATATGTTGTATCTATGTAATTTCGTATCTCCAAGGTCTATAATTTCGTCGTGTGGTAGCCCTCTGAGTCCTCTTTCCAACCCCACAGGTCTAATCAAGATTGGATTCTTCAAGAAAGAGTTATGTCCAATCTCTTACGATGACCTGATTATAGACTAGTTTAGTAGAGCAAACTTGTACGAAGTGCCACGTGTCACTGTTGCGACCTTCAGTCCTAAAAATGTTATTCAAAAAACTACAGTCCGTCCTCTTTCTGTGATTATTTACGAAATTTGAATCCGATTCTCAGAGAGAAAGTTATGACGATTTTCCCAACGTCACCTATTTGACATGGAATTCGGGAGCCTGCAAAAACCCTAACTTCCTCATATCATATCTCTGAAAATATAGCGAACCAAGATCTGAAATTTAGTCATGAGGTTCATCAAGATTTTGGCTCAAATGGGTTTTAATTTCAGCTTCTGAAGCTTCGCAGAAAGAAAAGCTATAGCGAAAATGCTACAATGACCTGTTTTAAGCCACACAATCCCTAATAGAGGAGGACATGAGGGTCATTATTTATATGAATGTCTTGAGTTGAGACTTGAGAGGGTCCTCAATAAGTGAACGTTGGAGGGATTTTAGGAGCAAAAATATTTATTAATTGTTGACTATTCAATGACCACAACCAATTATGAGTGCCATGCCACAACCCCATAGGGTTTTAGCCCACTAATTGGGGTTACTAACTTCAAACATGAATATCTCTCAAACCGTGAAGAATTACTTGGCGTGCCATATATCAATGGAAACATCTCGACGAGTAGAATCCATCTAAAAGATCATTGACTCATAATAGAGTAAGTTGTCAAGTCAAAATGCCCTTGCAAGATCGGGGTAGCCCTTGGTGCTGCTTGGGTTGACATCAATGACAACATTTGATCAACAATTGAAGCTTCTTATTGACTAATGCCAAACCCTAGACCCTTGACTAGGATGTCCTCCAAGCACAAGTCAAGTCCTTCCTCTTTTCTACACTATGCTCCTTGGCACATAAACTTCTTTCTTCTAACACTTTGCTCCCCAACACTTCATCCTTTTTCTTTGTTGCTTTGTCTAGAGATAGACCTTGGTTATGTTAGCTTCTTGATGAGATATTATTCTTCCTTTCTTTGAGATGTTCTTTCACTTAAGGAGACATCCTTCTTTGGATCCAACAAGATTCTTGTTTAGGTAGATCTACAAATTTGATGTGACTGAACAACAACCCTAGTTTTTCCAAGTATGGTAAGAACCTTAGAGAATTAGGGTCCTTTTCCTTTGCCAGAGAGATAGGCTCCTTTGCTAGGTTTGGGAGTCCTTGTAGACTTGATTTCTCGCCCAAACAATGATATTTCATGGACTCTTCTCTAGCTGTTGTTATGCTGTAGACTTACCCTCCTCCTCTTCGCACATGTGACTGTTTCTAGCCCTAGAGACAATCCTCTTCACTTCAGCGTTCTTCTTCCTTCCTTCGCTTGTCTTGGAGACCCTTTAGACTAGGCTTTTCCCTCACTTTCACGATTATATTTTTCTGATTTTAGCATTGATGGATGACGTTGAGGGGGAGTGGACAACCTCTATATATAGAGGATTGTCCCTCCTTTAGGCCGACATTAGGCCGACTTGACTGTTTCTTCATCATTTTCATCGTTTAGTTTCCTTTTGGAGGACGTTGCTGCATGGAGAGGACTTGCAATTGTCTTGGAGGTATTCCTTTGACCTTATACAATATTATACATAGTGTAACATGCCCTCTAAGGGTCTTACATAAATACATTGACACTTTGACTTCCTAGAAGCACTTAAACATGTGCTTGACCTACTTCAATGAGCAAGAAACTCATTGACAAATAATATACAAATATTTTCTGTTTTCTTGAACAAATATAAATGTCAAAATTACATTTATGAAGACCGAACCTAGTTACACTTTCTTCAACATCATCTGAGTCGAACAATTGGCTCGATTCATAGAAGAAACAGAATGATCCACACGACAATAGGGGAGATTGATTTACCACAACCAAGTCCATGGCAGTTATAAATGATCTTGGTAAAGATCACACACACTGTGTCCGCTAATTGACCCTCTCCAACTTGAACCTTAGTAATCAAGTGGTAGAAAGCTTACATCCAATACTTAGGGGAGATCAGTTTAGCACAACCAAGTCCATGGAAGGTGCGTCTGCCCTTGGTAAAGATCACACACACCTAAGTCTCCACTCCCATGTGGTCAAGACGGGAGGCAATCCTAACAAGCTTAACCAAGTCCACAAGCCCATTATATGGGTGACTTGTGGATAGGATGCAAATTGGGGCATGTACTCAACCAAGCCCATGGCTTTAAGGAGTACCCTCACACCTAGGAGCTCTCATGCTCTTCCCCCCCACCAACTCCATGTCTAGTCAAAAGATTGGGGGCCTGAGCTTAGCTCAATGTTCTCGATTAGCAGTGTTCCCTCTTGGGGAGGGATACATTCTCTTGTACTCCAAGATTCTCTCTGAAGAATATGAACTTCAATTTTGGCAACAACTTGGTGAGAATGTCTGCAACCTGCTCATCAATTGAGATGTGTTGGAGCCTCATTGCTCCTTGTAGTAGCATATCTTTGATAAAGTGGTACTTGATCTCAATGTGCTTTGACTTGTCATGGAGCATTGGATTCTCTGAAAGCTTGATTCTGCTTTGATTGTCAGAGTATATAACGGTCGTATCAAGCACTTGCTCAAACAACTCTGCAAAGAGCTTCTGCAACCACACTACTTCACAACTAGCCATATTAGCTGCAATGTACTCAGCCTCTACTATATTGAGAGCGAAAAATTTTTGTTGCCCGCTCATCCAAGAAATTACGGTAGCTCCTAAGCTAAAACAACACCCAGAAGTGCTCTTCTTGTCAATAACACTTCCAACCCAATCTGCATCTGTATATCCATGCAGTCTCAACTCATAGTCAGAGGTGTATCTCAGTCCATAGTTGATCGTCCCATGAAGGTATCTCAGCACATGTTTTGCGACCACCCAGTGGGCATGCAAAGATTCCACCATGAATTGGCTCAAGGTGTTAATATCAAAACATATGTTTGGTGTTGTGTTGACTAGAAACATCAGAGCCCCAATCAAATACTAGTATAGAGACGAATCTGCTAGATCCAGTTCCACAACTTCACCACATAAATTCTTGAAGTTTGCCTCCATTGGTGTGGCCATGGATTTGCAATCCACCATCCCAAATCTCTCCAAATGTTTGACCACATATTTTCCCTGGCTAAGGACGATCTCACTAGGTCTCTGCCACACCTTTAAGCCCATGAAATAATGCATCAACCTAGGATCTTTCATCTCAAACTTAGAGGCAATCTCCTTCTTACACTAGAGGATTAGAGGCTCTGCTCTTTTTAAGAATATTGTCATCAACATATAAAACCAAAATCAAAGGCATACCTTGGACAACCTTGAAGTAGAGGTTCGAATCGACATTGCTTCTGGTGAATCCTATCTTCATTAGGTATCCATCGATCTGAGCATACCAAGCCCTAGGCACTTGCTTCAATCCATAAAGGGCTTTCATCAACATGCAAACATTGTTTCCCCGTCATGTTCATCAAATCCATGTGGTTGTTCCACATACATTGCTTCCTTTAGTATGCCATGAAGAAATGCGGTCTTCACATCCATCTTGTGAAGACTCCAATCCTAGTTAGAAGTAAGACCGATGATGGATTAGATGGTAGTATATCGGGAAGCAAGTGCAAATATCTTATCATAACCTCGTCCCTCTCTCTGGGAGAATCCTCTAGCCACAAATCTCACATTGAACTTCTCAATGCTACCATCCACTGCATGTTTGATTTTGTGTAGCCATTTGGAAGTCACAACAAACTTCCCCTCAAGTCTTGAAACCACCTCCCATACATCATTCTTCATGATAGATTCATACTTCTCAGCCATGACATCTTTCCAAACATGTTCCTTCCTTGCTTCTTCAAAACTGCAAGGTTCAGACTATATGATGTCACTAATCAATGTTGCATATCCATGATATCGGTGAGGTTGCTTGCTTTTTCTGAAAGTGCCTTTCGGGGCTAAGTGTCTCTTAGCATCTTATAGTGTGTCACAAAGCCACAAGGGTCTTTTCTTGGTGGAAGGATCAGAGGGAGGAGGATCTAAAGGATCCTTGGGTGCCATAGGTTCATCTACAACGTTAGGCTCAGGGATGGATGGCTCAACATCTTCATCCATAGAATCATCTCTTCTCTCAGAAATGGCAGGGACAAGAGAGTTTGTTGCTTTCCCAAGGGAAACATCCTCATCAAAAGTCACATCCTAGCTAAACTCAATATTCCTCTGACTTGACACATATATCTTGTAAGCCTTAGAATTTTCACAGTAATCAACAAACGTAGCTTTCTTTCATGAAGCTTCCAGCTTGTACCTCTTTTCCTTCGACACATGAAAGAAGACAGGGCAACCAAAGATTCTTAGATGTCCAACTTTCAGTTTCACACTTGTAAAAACTTCTTTCAGAGTCTTATCTCCCAAGGCATGATGAGGACTCCTATTTTGGACATACATTGCAGTATTAGTAGCTTCTCCCCATAGAAACATATGAAGCTTTTGATCATGAATCATGGCTTTGGTTGCTTCCATGATGGTCCTGTTATTTCTCTCAACAACACCATTTTGTTGAGGGTTGTATGGAACAATGACCTTCCTCTTAATCTTGGCTTCTTTGTAGAAGTCTTTGAACTCATTGGAAGTATATTCTCCTCCATTATCTGTCCTCAGGATCTTGATCTTCTACCCTGTTTGATTTTCCACAAGATCGTTGAACTCCTTGAATACATCAAAAACCTGATCCTTGGTCTTCAAGTAGAAGATCCAAGTTTTACGAGAGCAATCATCAACAAAGATTGCATAGTACAAATATCCTTTAAGAGCTTTCACTGAAATGGGCCCACAAAGTTCAAAATGAATGAGATGAATAATCTCCTTAGATTTGTTGCTGCTAAAAGGGAATGGTACTATTATGAAACCAGCTCACAAAAAGATAGAAAAGATAGATCAACGCCTTACAAATAAGCCTCTTCGAGGGGGCAACCTCGTTTACATTACACAAATGAATAATTCTTGGATGATACAAATGACAAGACCTCCTTTCTATATTTCAGAGTCTAAGGGGTCATAATATAATCAGAGCTGACATAACAATAATAATGTAAGGGCACAATAATAACAATAGTGGGTTTCTATGGGGCACAATAATAACAATATGGGGACTACATGGCCACAACAATATAATAAGGGGGTTGTACTAATAACAATAAGGGGTTACACTAGTAGTATAGGGACCTAACACAACTTCTCTCCATAAGAGAGAAGGTTATTGTAACAATACAAAATGTTAAATATTTTCTACTGTTTGTATTGATTATTTATCTAGACATGAATTTGTGCAAAGATTAACTATTTTTTAAATATTCTCTTTTACCGTATCATGCATTCTAATAGGTTAAGTTTACATATATTTTAATTATCTTCCTTAAATGTGATTTGGAAAATTGGGGGTGATAATGTTATCACTTTTTCTTTAATATTTTTTAAAAATTTGAGTATAGACTAGAATACGAAAAATTTGAATTTGATTTACAGTTCCATGATGATATTAATACCTGATTATATCCTATTTAAAGTAATTGCACCATCTATCCTACTATACTAGATATTGTATTGTTATTTTCCCTTTAAGCTAATAATCGTATGAAGGATTTTCGATTGTGGGAAGGCGATGGCAGAGTGAACTCGAAGCATGGTAGGTTAGGGTTTTGGGGACCCTCGACCCAGCCCTGACAAACCTACAACAAAAAAACCAAATAGAGGCCTGCACCCTGATGAAGACGACGGCTGAGAAAGGGATGAGCGACATGATGGGGGGGGAGAGATCCCCTCCTATGGGAACTTTGCAGCAGGTGAATCAAGCTAGTACGATGCAACAGGTGGGAATGGGGGAAAAGGTAAAGGGATCCCAGTTTTGGGCACCAAATGGCAGGCACGATTGGGTGGGAGATGTCTACCAAGAGATGCAAAAAAACCCAGATTCGCCATCCTGAATAATAAACTGGAAGAATATAGAAGGTACATGAAGGACCATGCTCTCATATGAAAATTTATAGGGGCATGGCCGACAGAGAAAGAATTGATAAAATGGATCCAACACCGATGGTAGCGAAAAGGGCACATAGATCTCAAGCTGGGAGCGAAAGGATTCTTTACAGTGATCTTCTCAAACATGGAAGAAAAAGAGAGGATATTTGAAGACAAACCATACTTCTTTAACAATGTTGGCCTCTTTATCAGGCTTTGGGAATAATGCTACAACCCTGACCAAGAGAAACTCTTTGCGGCCCCAATATGGGTTCGGCTTTTTGGTCTCCCAATGGATTTCTGTGATCTAGAGATACTAGAAGGCATTAGAAACTCCATCGACACTTTTGTAAAGGTTGCAGACTCGACAAGAAAGGGACGATACACCTCCTACACCAGAATCTATGTCTACATGAATATTACGAAACCACTTCCAGACTACATAGAGCTAGAGTACCACGATGAGGTACGGCCACAACCGGTTGACTATGAACACATCCCATTCTAGTGTTGCAGATGCCATGAATATGGCCATCTGTTCTGATCATGTCCCCTAAACCAAATAGGTAACCACTCGATGGAGGAAAGGGATGGAGACCATATGGAAAAAGTGGAAGGAGATGGGTATAAATAAGTGAAAAGGAGGAAAAGAACCCCGAGACAAGCTAGGAATCACAAAGCACACCAAGCAGAGAAGAAGCAAAGGCTACAAAACATATTTTCGGTCCTACAGGAAGAATATCTAGGGGCAAAGATGGAGGAAAACTCTCAGGCAAAAGAAAATCAGGAAGACAAAGGAATAGAAGGGGAAAAAAAGAAGGAAATGATGAACAAGGTAGAGAAAAGACCTGAAGATAACATGCAAATGGTGGAAACCCTAATGGAGATTAAAAACCAAAAAGATGACCTAAGTGTAGAAGAACAAGTCATGAAGAGGCTGTTGTAGGAATGGAGACACTTGGATGAAATATTCATCTCGGAAGATCATAAACAACTCTACAAAGAAACCTTCCAACAATATAGAGACAAGCAAGGCTCAACGATCATAATCCAACCTAAACAGCTAGGGGCCAAAGCAAATCAAGAACAATAGATAGGAACACAAGGAAAAGGGGGTGAAAAAAGAGGGAAGAAAATGATGAATGAATCCATACAAATGGTGGGGGAATTACTGATGAACTCAGGAAGAGTAGTGCCATTGTCGGAGTTTTTCATCAACCACTAAAACTGTTAAAATGATCATTATAGCCTAGAACATTAGAGGCCTCAATAGCAGAGGAAAATAGAGGTATCTTAAGGAGAGACTAAAAAAGGATAAGCCAAGCATTATGATAATAAGGGAGACTAAAATTAGTGAACGAAAAGCTAAAAGACATGATGGAAAACTTCAAGCTGGAATACCAAATCATGGCCCAGGATGCAAATGGGAGTGTAAGTGGATTGGCGATCCTATGGAATCCGACAGAAGAGCAATTCGAAGAATGGGTAAGTATACCACGAATTCTCACAGACAAATTTCGGAATCTAGGTTCCAGCGAATGGTCTCTGCTGTCAGGGATGTATGGTTTGCATCTCCCAGGCAAAAGAGGAGCCTTCCTTCATAGTTTGAATGACCTGACGAATATATACCCAGATGAGCTGACCTGAGGGATATATACCCAAACGAGCTATGGATAGTAGGGGGTACTTTAATATGATCACAACCCTAGGGGAAAAAAATGGAGGAATGAGAAGAGCAGATCCCGATATGGAAGCCTTCAGTGAAACCATTACTAATCTATGGCTAGTGGATATAGATACAATCAATGGGATTCATACCTAGAATAAAAGAAGAGGAAGGGTACACCAAATAGCAAGTTGCCTAGACAAGTTCTTAATCTTAGAACAACTAATGAGTAAAGATATCTTCATAGAGGTAGCGATACTCCCATGTATGGGGTCAAATCATTGGTCAGTTTGCCTCGAAGTGGGTCTAAAAGACCGACCTAAAAATAGGTCGTTTAGGTTTGAATCCTTGTGGCTCAGGAACCCTGATATCCTAACAAAGATGGAGGAATGGTGGACACAAAGTGCCCAACAGGGCCGCAATAGGATGCATACTTTCCAACTAAAGCTAAAAGAACTAAAAAAAAGGCTCAGAAAGTGGAATAAGGAGGAGTTTGGTCATATCCTCAAAGACCAAATCGAACTCAACCAGCGTATGGAAGACATCCAACAAAAAATGATAAAAGATGGAAGAAGGAGACTTGGTGCGGGAAGAAGGATTACTGATCAATCAGATAGAGGAAAGAAGACAACAGAAGGAAATCATGTGGAAGCAAAAATAGTGGGTTTAGTGGCTGAGGGAAGGAGAATGTAACATGAGATTCTTCCATAAAGCTATGGTGAATCACTGACCACACAATCGCATTTACTCTCTTAAAGATGCAGAAGGACAACGTAAAACACAACATGAAGAGATGGAAGGACTACTGGTCAACCATTTCAAAGACTTGCTTATGGAGAATGTGGAAAATAGGTTGGAAGCCATCTAGAGAATCACACAACAAATTTCCAAGATGATAATGAATGACCAAAATATGGAACTGATGCACATGGTTACCAAAGAAGAAGTAGAGGAAATAGTGAAAGGAATGCCAAAGAACAAAGCCCGAGGTCCAGATGGATTCACCGCTGAATTCTACCAAGCTACCTAGCCATTCACGGGGCAAGACATCCTGGAGGTTATGGAGGAATCAAGATGCAATCAAAAGGTATGTCCTAGCCTCAACTCTACTTTCATTGCTTTAATTCCTAAGTCAACTAAATTTGAGGATCCCCAAGGATTTTGGCCAATTTCCCTATGCAATGTCATTTACAAGATTATCGCCACTCTAATTGTCAAACGCCTAAAACCCCTTCTCCCTAGTCTCATTTCCCCAGAGAAAACAGACTTTTTGGAAGGGTGCCAAATCCTCAATGGCTTTATCTCATCCCAGGAGGTAGTCCGCTCCCTCAAATTTCAGAAGATCTCAGGCATGATGATAAAACTAGATCTTTCCAAAGCTTACGATAGACTGAGTTGGGGCTAC
This sequence comes from Pinus taeda, assembly GCA_000404065.3. NCBI lineage: Eukaryota > Viridiplantae > Streptophyta > Pinopsida > Pinales > Pinaceae > Pinus > Pinus taeda. Next base: position 16,913 of record APFE030782030.1, read on the forward strand.
CTTACGAGCATTCCCAAAGCCTATGGATTTGCCCAAAAATGTATCAATTGGATCCTAGCTATGATATCCTCTCCGGTCTTCTCCATCCTGCTCAATGGAACCCCCACGACAACCTTCAACCCATCCCGAGGCCTGAGACAAGGGGACCCAATTTCACCCTTCCTGTTCATCCTAGCAGTGGATGGACTAGGTTGGTATATAAAGCAGTAGGTCCACACCTCCCAGCTCCAAGGGCTAAGAATTTGGGGTAATGACATGCCTATCACCCATCAATGATTTGTGGATGAAATATGCTCTTCTACCAAGCCACCCTGAGGGAATCTTGAAGCATAAGAAATATCCTTAACACCTTTATGGAAGCCTCAGGAACCATGATCAATAACAATAAATCATGCATTTTCTTTTTCAACACCCAAGGAAATGTTAAGACCTACCTTGCTAGAATCCTTGGGTTTAGCTCTGGCATCCTGCCCTCCAAATACCTAGGTATGCCTCTCTTCTCAAAGAAGTTCTTCAGTTGATTCCCATATACCAACTATCTGGAATGGTGGCCCCAAAAGGAGCATGCACCAAGATGGTCGACATTTTTAAAAGATTCCTATGAGGATGTGCTCAACAGATGAGGAAATGGGCATTGGTGTCATGGCAGGGCCTCATCAAGAAAAAATAGGAAGGAAGATTAGGACTTAGAGACCCATACCTCCTGAACCAAACCATGGGAGCCAAATTATGGTGGTGATGGACGAACAGGGGAAACAATCTATGGAAACAAACATGGACTCACAAGTATAACATGCCTATGAGAACTGATGACATCCTCAGATATCAAGACCCTCCCAAGGGCTCTGCGATTTGGAATCTAGCGGCCAGCAATAGACACCTCATCTAGTAGCATGCCTTCTAGGAGGTCCGTAATGGAAAAACAACCCGCTTTTGGATGGAATCTTGGCAGTAAAGATTAAAACTGGGAGAGAAACAGGAGACCAAGGAAATATATCAGTAGACCCGGAATATTAATACACAAGTAGTGAAATAGTACTGGAAGGAGGAGTAGGGAGAGGAAAGTTGACGGAGATGGAAGACTAGAGAAGACTAGGAACAGGTGGCAGACATAGATCAAGGGGGCAACTTGAATAAAGAATTAAGGACAAGGCAGATAAAGATTCGTCAAGACCCAACATTTTGAGATGGGGCCACACCACCAAGGGAACCTTCTCCATAAGTGAAGCCTATGATATCTAAATTCGGCAAGAACAGGAAGGGTAGGACATAATATGGAAAAAGATCTGGAATGGGGGGTGGTGGCCAAAGGTAACCCACTTCCTCTGGATGGTGAGAAAAGGACATATCTTGACCTAGGATCAGTTATGGAAAAGAGGATTCTAAGGACCCTCCTTATGTGGGCTATGCTGCCAAAATGGGTGATCTGGAATTTATCCAGGAAAAAGAATTAAAGGTATTACAAACTCATGTGCATGGATGTGCCTATGTTACTTATGAAACAGATCAATAAGATTTCTAGAATATATAAACACTAAGGCAATCAAAGAAAACATAACAATCAAACATGTAAACAAAACAAGTTTAATAAGGAGTTCACCCAATGCTCCTGGGCTACGTCTCCTGGTCCAGCCTTCAGTGGTGGCCTCTCTATTATGTTTCAAGCAGAGTTTTTACAACAATGAGCTCAATTTGAGTCTCACTAAACAGATAGAAGTCAGTAGGAATGGAGTGCACAAACTCTCCTTACTGAAACTTGACCTCTGAGGGTCATAGTAGTATGATAGGGTTATGCCGAGGAGTTTGCTTGAACCTCTTAAGCCTTCAATGAAGTACACAGACTCTCTGACTCTCTCTCGCTCTGTCTCGCTCGATGTTTCCTTCAGGTCAGCTCAACTTCTACTCTCTATTCTCTATTATTAGCTTCCTACGTCTCTGTTATTTTTCCTTTCTGTTCTTGCCTCCCTCTACTTCTGTTAGTTCATGGCTTTAAAGCCAGTCTATTCTTTGATTGCTCGTTTCTGCTTCCCAGCCTTCTGGTTTCCTTGTCCTTTGTCTGTTCGAATTCCTCTGCCCTGTGTCATCATCACTAGGTAATGCTCCATAGGGAGGTGGCCACCTGTTTCCTAACGAACTGGGTGTTAGATTCCTTGAATTATATTTGAATGGTCGTTAATTCCATTTGCTTCAAGATCGCCCATGAACACGAATCGTTTGCCAACTCATCATCCACATCGGACTTTAAATCCCCTGTCATCTTGCTTTTTGACCTGTCAAATCCGGTCAGTCATCGGGACACATCTCCACTGTCAATCTGGGCTCCCTATATCCTATGGTCATCCTTCATATTGGGCAGACAAGTTGCACAACATTTACCCATCCGACACAGGCAGTTTTCTCTCTCATCCATCGGATGCATGTTGCTCAATGTGTGGCATCGGGCGGGGCTCAGTGAAAACTGCTTACTGCTTCGAAGCCTTTTGATATCCTGTCTATTTGTGGAATCTCGTGCTACGGTACCGAATGTGTTACTTTTTTTAATTTTATAGCGATTTCGAGTCTGGGCGCTTCGGGGCTTTCCTTCACTAAGGGGGACACCCTACGATACGTGATTAGCACTTTAGCACTAATCGCATATTAGAAACCACCCCCGTTTCTTGATTTGGCCTCCAGTTTTGCCAGTTTGCGCCATCGCGCGTCACCGTGGGCCAATGGTCTGCGTGCTTGATTGAGGGTCCTCATTACTTTTCTTTGGCCACAACTGCCACTGTTACAAGGATTCCTTCTAATAGCTTTGATGATTCTAAGACTGGAATATTTTAGCATAATTTGAAACAGTCATGAAAACTTAGAGAGTGTTTTAGGATCCAATTCAGATCACGACCTTCCCACTGAAAAAGCTTTTGGACCACCAAAAGTTGGTTTTCTTTTAAGCATCAATCAAGTGAGGGTATTGCTTCCTCACTTGCTCAACTTCTATCCATTTCGCACTGCTTGGTTTTGAACCTTTGAGTCCAATCCTGAGGTACTCAACATCACCTCTACGCGTGGTTCTTACCTTCATATCCAGAACTGCATCTTCCTGTAATTCATTAAGATATTCAGGTAACAAATCATCAATAGAAGGAAATTGAATTTGCTGTTTGGTATCTTCAATTAATGAAGGTTCAAAAAGTCTCAAGATGTCTGCATTAACAACTGAGTAGATGTGCATGTAAGCTGGTAGATCAAGGCGAAAAGCATTCTCACCAATTTTCTCAAGTATCCTGAAAGGTCCATACCTTATTGGCTTTAGCTTCTTACCATCACCTTGCATTCTATCTTTGCTAATATACAACCAAACTTGATCACCAATTTAGAAACTCTGCTCCATCCGATGCTTGTCATGCCTTGCCTTGTACTTGGCTTGGCTCTTTTCTAGTTGTTCCTATATTGCCTGGTGAATCTCTTGGATTTGTTCAATGAACTTGTTTGCCTTGTCCATATCACTGTGTCCATCAACTATTATGCCTTTACCAAAGACAAAATCCAAGGGAGACCTTGGTGTGAAACCAAAATAGGTCTCAAAAGGAGATCTCTGTGTAGAAGAATGTTTAGATCGGTTGTAAGCATGATGCACATAACATAAATGTTCATCCCAAAGTTTGGGATGCTTGCTGCAATATCCTCTGAGCAACTAGATCACTATCCTATTGACCACTTCTGTTTGGCCATTTGTTTGTGGATGAAAATATGTGCTCTTCTTCAGCTTGGTGTCCATAAATTCCCACAAACTTGACCAAAATTTCCCAACAAATCAGGTATCTCGATCAGATATTATGGAAGTGGGTAATCCAAAATGAACCCATACATGATGAAAGAACAACTTTGTAGTTTGTTCAACTGTAATATATTTGTTACAAGGTATTAAAATACAAATTTTGTTGAACCTATCCACAACAACATATAAATAGTCGTGACCTTTCCTAGATTTAGGCATTCCTCAAACAAAGTCCATGGAAACACTTTCCTGAGGATGAGAAGGAACTGGTAGTGGAGTGTACAAGCCTAGTTTTCTATTGTTGGGCTTGCTTTTAGCACACATGGTACACCCCCTTACATATCTAGAAATTGTCTCATTCATTTTTGGCCAATAACAAAATCTTTGCAGCTATGCAATTGTTTTACTCGAATTATCTTTACTCTTTCAGTTTGTGGAATGCATAGCTTCCCAAAATGATACAAGAGTTGGTCCTTAACATGATAATCCAATTCTTCTGCTCGTTTGCCTTGACTTAAATTTTCATATACATCTTTAAAATCTATATCTTGAGCATATTGTTCAATGTAGCTCTCATGTAATACTAAATTATGCTTAAGTATAGTAGATGCATTTATAATTGGTCTGGACAACATATCTGCAACTTTATTATGTATGCCCTTTTTATATCTGATGACTAAATGAAACTGTTGTAGAAAACCCATCCATCTATAGTGTCTTGATTGCTGCAACTTAGTTTTGGAGTGTATATATTGAAGTGGTTGATGATCAGTATGTATAACTGTCTCTTTGCCCATTAAGTAATGTTTCCACTTTTTCACACTCTGTACTAACGCATACAATTCTTTATCATATGTCGGATATTTAACTACTACATAATTAAATGTCTCAGAATGATAACATATGAGTTTACCGTGCTGCATCAACAGTGCTCCCATGGCATAGTCACTGGCATCCATTTGAATCTCAAATGGTCTTTGAAGATTAGATAGTGCTAGTACTAGTGTTGTACTAATCTTTTCTTTCAAGGTGTCGAAGGATTTCTACTGTTTGCCTCCCCACTGAAACACCTTGTTCAATCCTGTTAAAGCATGTAAGGGAGTTGCAATTAAGGAAAAGTTAGAAATAAACTTTCTCCAATATTGTGCTGCTCCTAAGAAGCTTCTAAATTCTATAACAGATTTGGGTTTAGGCCAGTTTACAGTGACTGCAACCTTAGAGGGATCTATCTTCAATTCACCACCCCCTACTATATGTCCTAAATAATTCAAAGATGTTTTGCCAAATTCACATTTTGAGAGTTTAACATAAATATTTTTTCTTTTCAAAACATCTAGAGTCTTCTTAACATGCTTTAAATGTTCTTCCCACGTTTTGCTAAATATAAGAATTTCATCCAGATATACACTAACAAAATCATCAAGAAAATGTCTGAGTACATCATTCATTACTCTCATGAAAGTAGAAGGAGCATTAGTTAAGCCAAAAGGCATAACCAGCCACTCATACAATTCTTGCTTTGTTTTGAAAGCAGTCTTCCATGCATCTTGCTCTGCAACTCTGACCTGATGATAGCCACTATGCAAGTCTAACTTGGAAAAATAAATAGCTTCTTTCAACTGATCTAATAGATCATCTATGCGACGAAGGGGATAACGATTTTTTATCATTATCTTATTCAGTGCTCGGTAATCAATGCACATTCTCCACAAGCCATCTTTCTTTTTCACCAAAACAATTGGAGACCCACATGGTGATGTGCTAGGTCTGATGAACCCCTTCTCCAGCAACTCCCGTAATTGCTTCTTGATTTCTGCATTCTCTAAAGTAGACAACCTGTACATTCCGATGTTAGGCAATGGAGCATCTTGCTGCAAATTAATATCATGCACTATTTCATTTTTGGGTGGCAGACCTTTAGGTTCTTGAAACAAGATATGATATTCTAAAACAACTTTTTCTAAATCAGCTTGTTGTTTAGCATCACAGCCCTCAAATAAATTGGTTTTATTAGGTTTATTTTCCTTTACAACCATCAGTAAAAATTGTTTGCATGAATTTACAATTCATTTATCTACCCTGAGTTTATGAGAGCATAATTATTCTTGAGCTTATGAGCTCTTACAATATATTCGATTCCATCTTTAATGAGTAGATACTTGTTCTCAGTTCTATAGAAAATAAATTTTCTATCATACAAGTAAAGACTTCCTAAAACAATTCCACATATATCCAAAGGAACTATATCTAAATCAACCTCATCTACAAATGCTGACCCAAAAGAAAACTTAAGTTTACATTGTCTAGTTACTTGTAGTTGTGCTTTATCACATAACCAACCTAATGGATATGGTTTCTTATGAGGTGTGGTTAGTAATCCCAACTTCTTTACAATTCCTTCAGAAATTAAATTTACTTGTGAGCCACTATCAAACAAAGTATCAATCTTTTGATGATTGGAAATAACTCGAATATGAAAAGGCGCATGTCTTTTTCTCTCATTTTCTTCATTATCAGTAGATTGTGCAGAATTACTAGTAGATGCTTCAGAATTTTTACCTTTTATACCTGTGGCTGCGATTGTTTCTCATCTCCTGAGTCTGACCCCAAATCCTTTTGAATAGCTGCAATAGTCTTCTTCTTCTTGCCCTCAAACTTCTTAGGTTTCAGCTCCAGATGCAGAATCCAACAGTGCTCATCATCATGACCATCCTACTTACAGTGAGTGCATGAAGACTTGCTTTTCTGTACAATGTTTGTCTTCCTCTCTTTCCATTTCTATTTTCTTTTCTCCTTATTTTTGCTTGCAGTGGGTTGGGATGATCCCCCAACTTCTGGGTTCCCATTCTTACCTCTAGCTTCTAGATGCATAGCCGGAACAGATGCTTCATCTATACTAGTGGGATTTAACATGAGGATAGTGTGCCTCATGTAGCTGTGTAGACCACCTATATACTTCAATAGAGTCTCAGGTGAGTCTAAAGAAATTCCTAGAATCAAAGATCTTTTCCTAAATTCTTGGGTGTAACCTTGTACACTTTTCCCTTTTAGTTGTCGAAGAGTTTGCCAGCTCATCATGGCTTGCTACGTGTAGGCTAGTGGATAGAATTTCTTTTTAATTGCAGAAACAAATTCATTCCAGACAAAAAGAATCTTACCATGTTTCTTCATGTCAGCTTGTGTCCTACCTTCCCACCATACCAAGGTAGTGCCTCCAAGGCGTAGGCTGGCCAACTAAATCTTACTCTTGTCTGAGTCAATGCTCTACACTCTGCAATAAACATCAATCTGTCTGATCCAATTATCCAGCTTCTCTGCATTCAACTCTCCATCATATATTGGTAAATCAAATTTAACATCTAATTTAATCAAAGATGTCTTCTTTTTATTTCCAGGGTTATTAGGAGGCGTGAGGAATTTTTCTTCTTTCCCTTTTCCTTTTGAGTGGTCATGGAGGAGAGATTCTTCTACTCCTTTGTCTTGTTTGGAGCTTGATGAATCTTCATCTCTATGTTTCTTATAGTCCCTATACATTTCCTCCACCATGGATTTCAGGGTCATAAAACTATCCATGAACTGGGGGTTTGATTCTAAGGGATTTTCTCCTGATATTTTCCTCTTAGAATTCTACACACTTCCAATTTCCGGGTTAGTTTCAGCCAATTCTCCTTCTCCTAATTTAAGATTTGATCTAGTTAGCATTTAACAACAAGATCCAACACAAGCTTGTCTAACCTTAGTAACCTAGAGTTCTGATAACACTTAATCTGGAACTTATCCAGGACAAAGAATTAAAGGTATTACAGACTCATGTGCATGAATGTGCCTATGTTACTTATGCAACGGATCGATATGATTGCTAGAATACATAGACACTGAGGCAAACAGAGAAAAAATAAGAGTCAAAAATGTAAACAAAACAAGTTTAATAAGGATTTCACCCAATGCTCCTGGGCTACGTCTCCTGGTCCAGCCTTTCAGTGGTGGCCTCTCTATTATGTTTTCAAGCAGAGTTTTACAACAATGAGCTCGATTCAAGACTCACTAAACAGAATGGAGTCAGTAGGAATGGAGTGCACAAACTCTCCTTACTGAAACTCGACCTCTGATGGTCATAATAGTATGACATGCCTATGTCGAGGAGTTTGCTTGAACCTCTCAAGCCTTCAATGGAGTACACAGACTTTCTGACTCTCTCTGGCTCTGTCTAGCTCGATGTTGCCTTTAGGTCAGCTAGGCTTCTACTCTCTGTTCTCTGCTATTAGCTTTCCGCGTCTTTGTATTTCCTCTCTGTATGTTGCCCTCTCTGCTTCTGTCAGTTTATGGCTTTAAATTCAGTCTGTTCTTTTGACTGTTCATTTCTGCTTCCTGACCTTCTGGTTTCCTTTCCTCTGTCCGTTCAAATTCCTCTGCTCTGTGTCATCATCACCGAGTAACACCTCACAGGGAGGTGGCCACCTGTTTTCTAACGAATTGGGTGTCAGATTCCCTGAATCATATTCGAATGGCCGTTAAATCTGTTTTCTTCAAGATCCCCCACGAACACGAATCATTTACCAACTCATCATCCACGTCGAACTTCAAATCCCTGTCATATTTCTTTTTGACTTGTCAAATCTGATCAACCATCAGGACGTATCTCCGCCGTCGATCTAGGCCCCCCAGATCCTATGGTCGTCCTTCATATCGGGTGGACAAGTTGCACGATGTTTACCCATTCGATGCAGGAAATTTTCTCTCTCACCCACCGGACGCGTGTCGCTCGATGTGGCATTGGGCGGGACTCAGTCAAAACTGCTTACCACCTCGAAGCCTTTCGATATCTTGATGGTTTGGGGAATTCCACGCTACAAAACCGAAACAGTTACTTTTTCGAATTTTATAGCGATTTCGGGTCCGGGCGCTTCGGGGCTTTCCTTCACTGAGGTGGACACCCTGCGATACGTGATTAGCGCTTAATCATGTATCAGAATCCACCTCTGTTTCCCCAATTAGCCTCTGGTTTTGCCAATTTTGTGCCTTTGCGCTTTACCATGGGTCAATGGTCTTCGCACTTGACCAAGGGTCCTCGTTGCTTCGCTCTGGCCACAACTACGATTGTTGTGAGGATTCCTTCTGATAGCTTCGATCTTTTCTAGGACTTGAATCTTTTAGCATAATTTGAAACAGTCATGAAAACTTAGAGAGTTTTAGGATCCAATTCGGATCAAGGAGCTGCTACAAAAAGGACGCATGTAACCAAGCTCCTCACCTTTGTGGGAGCCCAATTATACTCATACAGCAGAAGGACGGGACTTGGAGACTCTACATTGATTATCAGGCATTGAAGAAAATCACTATCAGGAACAGGTACTCGATCCCATAGATTGATGACCCTCTTGACTAGCTCAAGGGAGCCAATTACTTCAACAAGATTGATTTGAAGTCTGGATATCACTAAGTTCCAATAGAGCCCACAAATGTATGGAAGACCACCTTCAAATCCAAGGAGGGTCTTTTTGCGTGGTTGGTCATGTGTTTTGAGTTGACAAATGTCCCTACAACTTTTATAAGGTTGATGGATGACATATTACGACCTTTCACCAAATCGTTTTTGGTTGTATATTTGGATTACATCCTCATATTCAACAATAGGCGGGAAGAGCACTTGCAACATATTCAGCAGGTCCTTGAGACCTTGCGGCAACACAAGCTATGTGCCAACCTACAGAAGTGCTCCTTTGACATGGATGAGGTCCAATATTTGGGGTACATAATTGATGAGCAAGGCGTGCATGTGGATCCAACTAAGATCCAAGTCATTCGAGATTGACCAAAACTATGACCATTAAGAAGCAAGGCCATCTCTAAGCCAACCATTAAAAAGCAAGGCATGTACACTCCTTTACCTACTCCTAGCCGACCTTGGGAATCAATCTCCATGGATTATATGTTTGGCCTTCCTTCTACCAAGCATGGTAATGACTATGTATTTGTGTTTGTCGATAGATTTTCTAAGATGGCTATATTTATGGCTTGCAAGAAGAGAATCACAACAAAAGACACTATCAAACTCTTCTTCAAATGAGTGTGGGTTCATCTTGGGATCCCACAAACCATTATATCATATTGGGATAGTAGGTTCTTGAGCACATTTTGGTTGAGCCTCAGGTAGTTATTAGACACTAAGCTCACCAAGTCGACTACATTCCATCCCTAGAGTGATGGCCAAACGAAGGTTGTCGATAGGATGATAGTGCACATACTACACATGTAAAACTCTAAGCATCCATGAACATGGGACGAGAGTATTCCCTATGTGAAACATAGCTATAACAAAGCTCAACATAGCTTAGCTGGCCACAACCCCTTTCAAGAGGGCATGGGATTTCAACCATTGTGTCCCATTGATGTTGCAATGCCTATTGCGACTACATAGGAAAAATATGCACATGTCCAGTCTGAAGATGATAAATCCACCAGATGTATTGAACGCATCTAGAACATCCGCTAGTAGGTCCGTGATATCCTGGATAAAGCCAATGTTAAATACAAAAAATGTCATGATTAACATTGGGTGCCACATAAGTTTCAAGTGGGCAACAAAGTTTGGTTACATTTGTAGAAGGATTAACTTATTTCGAGCTCACCATTCCCCCCTTCCTTGTCCTACACCCAATTTTCAATGTGGACCACCTTGGGCCATACTTTCCACCATTGTTGGACACATCAGACATTGTTGAGTGGTTGACACCAACAGAGCTCAACCTAGATTGCATTGAACAGGTCATGATTGACTGAATCATGGACACACATATTAAGCACACTTTCGAATAGAGGATCCAACTGTATCGTGTTGTCAAATCCGCCCATCTCCTGCACTAAGGCAAATGGCTCATCAAGGACTAAGTTTAATAGAAGTTTCCCCATCTCCATGGTGGTACTCAAACACAACTGGGAGGGCATTGCTTTCTTGGGGGGGGGGGGGCGGGGTGGGGGGCGAAATGATCCAAGTGGATATTGGTGGCCACCCACCTATTCCACTTGGACCCCCAACTCTGTTTCCTTTCAGTTTCCTTAATTTTAGCACAACTTTCTATTTTTGGCAGCTTTTCAGGTTCTAAACTTTTGGAGCCGTTTTGAGGTCCTGTTGATGGCCAAAAATGACCTCATAAGCATTAGGGAGACCACTAGGTTAGAGCCCTAAATAATGCCCATTTCCATTTGTGTTAGTGTTTATGACTGGTTCTATTCGGTTCAGTTACCCCCTCACTCTCCCTATTTACTTGTGATGTTTCTAATTGATTATCAGCAAGAAGAATGATATCAGAATTACCCTCTTGCTACTAGCTTGCAAGAAAGGAATCCTTAAGTTGAATTGAGGGCTCAGACAAGCCACACCTAAGGTTTCTCCTGTGGAAGGAGACTTCTAAAATGCAATGGATTAATTCTAAATGCAGTCCTATACTAGCATGCAAACAACATAAAGCAAATATAATATATCTTATCTAATTAGAATCAAATATAGATCTGATCCAAATCAATAGAAAAGTGATTTAAAGAATGGGAATTTAACATGCCTCTTTTATGATAACTATTAAATGATTGAAATAGTTCTAACCATTGATATTTTAGTGCAACATATGCCTTGTTTGGAGATTTAAAATGATGATAAATAAGCAATTAAAATGTAGAAATAATTCATACAACTCAATGACAGTTAAATCAATTTAATATGGCAAATTTATGATAAATAGTTACTCAAAATTTTGATTAAGCACAAGAGTAAATCAAAAATAAACAACAGATCTAAGAGACCATTATATGAGATAAATGATCTAATAGACAATCATTTTCTTATCAAACAAAAGTCCAAAATATGAGACAATTGTCATAGATCTTTCATTGAAAAGAATGTGACTTGCATTAGCAAATAAAAGTACTTGGAAATACAATAAAAAAGACTTAATTCCCTTGTTTTGTTTTACAAATAGATTTCCAACAGATCTTCCAAAATCAATGAGCTATGCCATTAGAGAAAAGAGTTGCAATAGTGAAAACTATGCCTCAATAAAAAAGATTGAATCTTGAAAATAAAATCCCCAACACATTCAAATATGAGTATTTTTCCTTCACCTACAACTAAAATTTTGATCTGTTTATGAAACTTGAAGGTGATGAAAAAATTGCAAGTGAAAATTTTATGTATTTTGGGTAATGGATCAAGTTACAAAACACATAAACAAATGATTTTTAAACTTAGTTAACAACTAAAACAGAGACAAAATACCATATCAGAAACACATAACAACAAACATGATAAAGGAGTTCACCCCTCTCATGGGCTACATCTCTTGGTCCAGCTTCCAATGCAGGGCCTCTTTCATTAAATGCTCAAATTTGTGTTTTCATGGCTTCACAATGTTCATAATGCAAAAAAAAAAAATGTCTCCAATGGATCCAGAACTGTAAAAAAACCCTATTTGGGTTCTTTCTGCACCTCGTTTGGCCAAAAACTGAGAAATTTATGCATGTTACATGTTTTTTTTTTCTTTTTTCACATAGCTAACCATCCTCCAATTGGGCCCAAAATTGGCTTGATCACCCCAAACGTGGAACTGGTGCATAAACTTGGCCTACAATCCCGTCCAACGGGTGAAATTTTCGGACAGTTAAAATGTCCATTAACCCCTAAATTTGGAAATTTGTGGTCGTATGGAGGCCACGTGCCCAGGCACTGGGTCTAACCTCCCACCCTTTCCAGTCGGCCCCCCAATTGAACTGGAGTGGTCACGTGGAACCTCGTGCAACCTAGGGCTAGGTGCTATAAATTTGCACACGCCAACTTTAAGGATTAGCCTGTGTCATTTGATGCCCATGTGGCCTAGGGCTGGCCCCACTCTGAGTGTTAAGGGCTGGCCCCTTTTGTTAGTCTCCCGACGTGGTTACATGTGTAATGGGATGTGACTTGGGGCTGGGGCTAAGCCCTGGCCCTTGGTCCCACCCTGTGGTTATGTGGGCATGGGGACCAAGGCTGGGGCTTAGCCTGACCTAATTCCAAGCATAAAACACACATCATTTTAATTATAACCAAGAGCCTATACAAGTTAAGTGACTTCAGTGTGGTGCGATGGTAGATGGTCTTACTGCTCGGTGCTTAGTTGCTAGTTCGAATCTTGTTAGGCTCGGTCCGACCCATAACAAATTTTTCACCAGCACCAGGAGGCCACATGGAGGCCACCCATTAACCCACATGGCCTCTTCTAATTCGACCACTTCAACAAACCATAAACCAATAGAATTGAACCATCCATGAACTAATAAAAGGGAGACACTTTTCAATGAACCATTGGCCAATAAAAATATAATCACCCTACCCAATCACATGCATAGTCAGTGTACGAACTATTGACTGGGCATACCTGCAACCCAACTTTAAAATTTTGCTTGTTTGGGAAATCGACTAGAACGTGATATCAGGAGCATACGATATTGGTTTTGAATGACTCAAGTTGCGTTGCATTCAACTCACCGAGACTTATGCAATGGTATAGGTTTCAATCTCTATCACACACTTTGAATTTTGAGCACTAAACTGATCCCTTGGATCACTTCTCCCCATTGGAAGCTTTTGGACCTCCAAAAGACTACTTTCAGTCAACAAATAGATGAGGGTACAATTCCCTCACCCTTCCAATCTCAATCCATTTAGATTTTCTTGGATTTATGCCTTTGAGATCAACACAAAGATACTCCACATTCCCTCATTTTGAAGTACTTTTCCTTATGTCAAGGATAGTATCTTGTTGCAATTTGTCAAGAAATTTTGGAGAGAAATATTCTATTGAAGGAATCTGAACATGCTCCCCTTGATCATGAATCAAAGGAGGCTCATATAATCTCAATTTCTCAACATTAACAATTGCATACATTTGCATATAAGGAGGCAAATCCAAATAGAAGGCATTGCTACCAATCTTTTCTAGAATTTTAAAAGGTCCATACCTTATTGGTTTCATTTTTTTACCTTCTCCTTTAAGCCTCTCGTTGCTAATGTAAATCCAAACTTCATCTCCAACCTTAAAACTCCCATGGTATAGTAACTTGCATCTGATTGTATCTCAAATGGCTATCTTAAATTAGGAAGTGCAAGAATTAGGGGTTGTGTTGTTTCTCTCCTTCAATGCATCAAAGGCTTTATGATGCTTGCCTCCCCACTGGAAAACATGCGTTATGCTTGTTGAGGCATTTAATGGAGCTGCAATTGAAGAAAAGTTAGAAATGGACTTTCTCCAATATTAGGTTTCTCCCAAAAAGATTCTAACCTCAGTTACATTATTAGGCTTGGGCCAATCTACAATGAATTTTACCTTTGAGGGATCTATCTTCAATTCACCCCCTCCAACAATATGTCCCAAATACACTAATGAGGTCTTTCCAAACTCACATTTAGACATCTTTAAAAACAACTTTTATTTCCTCAAGACATCTAAGACTTGCCTAACATGCCTGACATGTTCTTCACAGGTTTTACTGAACCTCAATATGTCATCTAAGTAGACAATTACAAAATCATCAAGAAAAGTCCTTAAGACATCATTCATAACTCTCATGAATGTTGCAGGAGCACTACAAAACCTAAAAGGCATAACTAGCCACTCAAACAAACCTTTCTTTGTTTTGAAGGTTGTCTTCCACATGTCTCCTTCAGCAATCCTAATCTGATAATAACCACTTCTCAAGTCCAATTTAGTGAACTATACAACATCTTTTAGTTGATCAAGTAAATCATCAATTCGAGGAAGAGGTTAATGATTTTTTACCGTAATCTTGTTCAAGGCTCTGAAATCTACACACGTGTGCCATGTACCATATTTTTTGGTACTAAAACAATTGGTGACCCACATGGCGATATGATTGGTCTGATGACCCCTTTTTCAAGCAACTCTTGGATTTTTCTTTTAATTTTTTGCATTCTCCATGACTGAGATCTTGTACATGCCAATGTTTGGAAGAAGACAATCTTGCTGCAATTGGATCTCATGTTGGATTCCTCTTTTAGGAGGCAATCCTTTGGGTTCCTGAAACATCTCACCATAGGTGTTAACAAGCTCATACAAATTAGATTTTAACTTTGCATCACATCCTTGGAAGGCTTCATTTTCAAAATTCTCTTTTGGTTTAATCATCAAGAGTACAAATTTCTTACTTGCATTAAAAAACCTTTTCATTTGTCCAACATTCAAAAGTGATAAATTCAACTTCTTGTTATGTGCTCTAACAATGTACTCAACCCCATATTTAAACAAGTGATATTTGTTCTCATGGAAATGAAAGATGACTCTCCTATCATATAAATATGGGCTTCCCAAAACAATACCACAAATGTCAAGTGGAATGACATCAAGCTCTACTTCATCTATAAAATTTGTAGTGATGGCAAATCTCAATTTACACCTTTCTATCACATGCAATTTTGCATTGTCACATATCCAACCTAAAGGATAAGGTTTAGGGTGTGGAATGGTTTCCAAATTCAATTTCTTAACAATGTCTTCAGAAATAATGTTTGCTTGTGATCCACTATTGAATAATGTATCTATCTTGGTATGTTTTGAAATGACTCTAATATGGAAAAGCTCTATTCTTTCTTTTTCATGTTGAGTTTCATTGAGGCTACTTGCAGAATTAGTACTTGCAATAGAGTCCTTACCTTTGAATCCCATGGCTATGATATTTGTTTCATCCCAAAATCAGATCCTAAAGCATGTTGTGTAGTTGCAGCAGTGTTTTGTTTCCCTTTGTTGTTAAACTTTTTGGGTCTCATTTCAAGATGAACTTTTCAATAGTGGTCTTTATCATGGCCTTGTTTTGAACAATGTTTACACATAAGTTTTTCTCCCTCTTTCTTGACTGAAGCATTATTCTTCCCTTTTCCTTTGAATTTCCCCTTTCCTTTGTCTCCACTCTTAAATGGATTTTGGTTTCCCTCTCAAGGAACATTCTTCCCTCTTGCTTATAAATGAGTTTCTTGTACACAAACTTCATCTAGTTTTGTAGGGTTAAACATGAGAATTGTGTGTCTCAAATAACTATGCAATCCTCCAATGTATTTCAGTAGATTGCCTTGAAAGGATAAATCTATACCCAATATCAAAGATCTTTTTCTAAATTCTTGAGTATAGCTTTGCACATTTTAACCTTTAGCTTGCCTAAGGTTTTGCCAATCCATAATATTTTTTTGCATGTATGCTAATGGATAAAATTGCTTTCTTATTGTGACAATAAAATCATTCCAAGAGGACAAAACCTTACCATGTTTCTTCATGTCCTCTTAAGTTTTGACTTCCCACCAAATAAGTGTTGCACCTTCCAATATAAGAGAAACAAGCCGAGTTTTGGTCTCATCATCCTTGATTCTTTGTATCCTGCAATACACTTCAATCTGATGAACCCAATTATCCAATTTCTCGGCATTTACTTCCCCATTATACATAGGCAATTAAAAATTTATATCAAGCTTAAACAAAGGAGTTTTACCATGTCCCTTTGGAGAATTTGGAGGTGTTTGTGAAAGGGTGGAAGAAGTAAAATATGAGGATGAAGATGGAGCTAAAGGTGGTTGTTTTTCACCATTCCCTCCATTCCTTTTTGGAGGCTTGTCTATTTTCCCTCCATCTCATTTTGGAGGTTTTGATTTCTCTCCATATAACCTTGAATTACTCTCTTCATAAAGAACCTTTACCATTTCAAACATCCTAAAGAAATATTTTCTGAAAGCTCTTTCATCTTTAGACATCCCTTTAGGACCTTCTTCATGTGCCATAACTATTGAAGCTTGAGGTGTGTTTGTTCTCCTTGAAACAATTTAAGATCTTGGCTCCACAAGTTCTCATTCTCCTCTTTTAAGCTTCAACCTTATAAGCATCATAAAAACACTTGCAAACAAAATTAATCCTTCACAATAACCTGACACTATGATACCAAAATGATTTGTTTATGAAACTTGAAGGTGATGAACAAATTGCAAGTGAAAATTTTATGTATTTTGGGGAACAGGTCAAGTTACAAAACACATAAACAAATGATTTTTAAACTTAGTTAACAAACAAAACAGAGACAAAATACCATATCAGAAACACATAACAACAAACATGATAAAGGAGTTCACCCTCTCCCGGGCTACATCTCCTGGTCCAACTTCTAATGCAGGGCCTCTTTCATTAAGTGCTCAAATTTGTGTTTTCATGGCTTTACAATGCTCATAACGCAAAACAAATATCTCCAATAGATCTACAACTATCAAAAACCCCCATCTGGATTCTTTTTGTACCTCACTTGGCCAAAAACTGAGAAAGTTATGCCCATTACAAGTTTTCTTTTCATAGCTAACCATCCTCTAATTCGGCTCAAACTTGGCTTGATGGTGGGCCCCAGTATTGCAGCAATAATGCTGCAACTCCTAGGGCTCCCTTCTTTACTTTTATCAACCCGGTAGTTCGTAACAAACTTGGAAGCGACGGTGCTATATGCACAAGTACTAGCTCTTGCCGTGACTGTCACTTTATCAGCTGGCACAAGTCCACTTGGAGCTTAAGCCAACTTCTATGAGCTCTTAGAAGAAGCTTTTAACTGTGATGGATGGAAGCTAACTCAACATAGACTAATAGGTCACCCAGTTGCATATGAGAGTCGTAAACTGAATGACCATCTTTATTGTCTCCTTTTTTATTAGGGAGTGCAAAAAAATATTCAAAGAAGGTCTCATATAACCTAATTCAGCAGCACCTCCTGCTCCCTTTTTTTGAAGTCCAAAATATGTTGGAAAGTGGTGAAAAAATCCCATCGAATGCAATAAATATTTTCCAGAGAATGGGACGCTAGGTGATGGAAACTAGAATGGGAAGGGGGGAAGGACGCATCTGAAATGGAAAGAGGGGTATGACCGATTGAACTGATTGATGACCAACATCAATTAAAATGGCCCTCCAACTCTCTA
>APFE030782034.1:0-12687 GCA_000404065.3 Pinus taeda
AACAACAGGCCAGTTGGGAAGAAACCATTGCAGGACACAATATTTTACAGTTTAAGGGTAACAATATTCCCAGGGTTTATAGACATATTTGGGCACTACAACCCCAATCACATATATCGATAAAACAAGGGCTCTTAAACCCCTAAAAGTGTTGTTTCATACCCTAAAGAATCATGGTCAACTGATTACATCATTTCCCAGAAGTTCCACCTGAAAAACCACTCAGAACTGGCCAAAACTGGACCATACAAACTGCTCCATGGTGAAGGTTCAATGCATACTGGCTGCTACACTAGCCAGGTGTGATGCATACTAAAAGCGCCTTCTGTGGGGTGCGATGAGCAAGAGTAGACAAATGGCAGAGACAGTTTGCTAAGTGGAAACCCAGAGAATCTTCTAGAAAACTTCTCATATGACACTTGCCTCTCTGAATTCACCCAAGGATGAGTAAGTGATCAATGAAATCTCCAAGTGGAACCAAGAACTATCAGTGGAATGACACTAATCAAAAATCCAAAGCTGATTCACCCCTCTGCAAATATCTATAAATGGATCCCTCATCTAAGAGATCTAGAGGCTGGAATTTTGTATTTTGTAAGGAAGTGTTGTTGGTTTCTCTTTGAGAATAGACATTCTATTGTTGGTTGATCTTGCTTTTCATGAGGTGAAGAGGGCTTTGATGCTTGGGCGATGATGCTGGATTAGACAGCTGGATTGTAATCCTCTCTTCTATTTCTACTATCAATAAAGTTCTTTGGGTTTTCCTCCATATAATCGTGTATTTGTGAATCTTGTTATTTGTAGATGTAATTATATGGTCAATGTATTTCTAATTCTCCATTGTTTATGATATCATAGATCAAGATGCTTTGATGGTGTTTTGTTACTTTGCCTCTACAGGTATTCTCTAAAGCAGGACAAGTAGGAGAGGAGTGGCAAAATCTATCAAGGGAGAGAGGAAACAAGCAAGGAGACAAGCAGAAGATACAGGTTGGTCCTCTTTGCTTCTCGCTTATCTATCATACATAAAGGAAATCTCAAAGTGCTTTGAATTGTTTGTTTCTAAGATAGCTACCCATCTTATTGGGACTAGCAAATCTAAAAGACACTAGTTTTCCAACAGATCTTATATGCAGTATGCCCTGAAATGCCTGGAACCAAAGCTATTCAACTGGTGTGAGGTGGTACTTCCAGTCATAAAAGAACAGCTCTCCAAGGTAAAGAATGGAAGATCCAAGAACTTTGGTTACGGTTCCATTCTCACTACTTTCGCCTTAGAGAGGATTCCACTGATGCAGCCACAATACATGTCACTAGGATTTCCAACACCAAGGGAACCATAGATGCAGAGATGGGTTGACCTCATGGCCAAACATGCTGGCTAGTCACAGATTTCATTCTCTGATGCCTTCTTTGAGTGGTTTGACTGCCAGGAGATGGTCTTCGCAGAGTATCCATATGTTGGGATGGAGTTCCGAGACGACCCAAATTTGGCTTTACCGGATGGCGAGTAGTGGAGTGTTAAAATGGTCCTCAAGGACCGATCAGTAACATCTTGGATATTGATCTTACCATCCCTGCTCGGCTGAGATCCATCTCTACAAAACTGGCGAATATAATCCCTCACAGATTCACTCCCATGGGCAGATCCCAATAGTGAGAGAGGGGCACCACGCCTAGATAACCCAGTCAAAAAGTAGATATCCTCGACTGTCAGAGGAATGGATTTTCCTCTGATTAGAATACCTAGTTGATCAGATCCCACGCATTGAGAAAATATGCAACAAATTGATTTGTTTCCTCATGCTGGATATGTGGAATAATTTGAGCAAGCCACAATTTCGCAATGCAGTAATCGTACGTGGATCATGTAAGGAAATCATGTCCTCTTCTTCATGCTCACATTCATGCCATGTAACAACCATCTTGATCCAATGAATCTATGAAACACAAACAAAAGATGAATTAGGGTCCTGATTTGGGCAAAAACGGGCAAAAATTTCATGAAAAAACACTATACAAACTTTCCCTTCTACACCCATCACACCCTACCTGTGTATAGGGTGAGATGCATATTGACTGGCCAATGACCAGCTCAGTATGCATCGCACTTTTCGATGCAGACCATGTGTGATGAGGAGAGAACAAATTATTCAAACCCCTGGGGCCCAGAAGAAAGGGAAAGCTTGCTCAAAATCGAAAAAGGATGGAATGCAATTGAAGAGCTCAGGGTTAGCTCCTACCTGGTCCTGATGACGCAGAGAATAGTCCACCAGATCTCCCGAAATCAGCTGATGAAATTTGAGGGGAAAAACACCTCCAGAGCTCCAAAAATCCAAAATTTGAATGAAATGGTAAAAATGAGAGGTAAAACTGCTTTTATGTTACTATTCACGTACTTCAAGTAAAATGTTGGTTTCTAATTCATTTTTCAGGCATATATTTGTATTTCTAATCAATTTGATGGAGAAATTGAACAGGTTATATGACCATCGAAAGAATCTAGCATGTTAATGGTAAATTGAACATCTCTGACTATTATCATGAGAAATATTTCCGCAAGGTTCAAGCTCGTTAAAAAATAAACCCACCACTAAGAATATGTTAATGCAAGGTTCAAGCTCATTAAAAAATAAACCTGCCTTCAGTAAACGACCTCTGTGATTGTCATGCTATCAGCCTTTTGAGCCTTGGTTGTGTTCCTACCATCACCTCCATTCTTTTGGCCGATCATACACTTCCACTTGATTGTTTACCCTTTTGAGGAACAACTACAACGAGTGATTCTGTTAGCCACCCTCTTTACACTACCGTGTTTGAAAAGTTCCAAGCTTACCTGGAACCAGTTGCTACCCAAAAACATCACTCGTTCCTCAAAAACGAGTCTCTTTTAGGCTCTTTTTAGACTCATAAAATATAAAAATATTTTTGAGCTACTAGCCTTTCCATCTCATTAAAGTAAGGGGAAGCACCATCCCTCCTCTACATTTCAATCTTTTTGGACCTGAGGGATCATTCCACAAAAATATTGAGTGCTTGTCTTTTTCAGCTCGCTAAAGCGATTGAAAAGTCTTCCCTTTCATATTATTTTATACTTTTTCAGACTTAAGGGATTATGCCAAGAAAAATGACTATTGGAGTTTCCTTTTCGTCTCTTTTCAAACTCTCTAAACATGAAAAGGACCAAGTTATCCTTGTCATTAAACTCATTAAAACAATAGCAAAAAACTTGTCCATCCAGACAAGAGCGAGTTTCACTGTCGCTAGGCTTGCTAAAACATAGTGACAGGTTTGCCCGAAGGGAAAATTATAGAACAAGCATATGTTATCCTCCTCAAGCTTGACCAAAATAAAGAGGTACTGGTTAGCAATGACTGGGGAAAAAGGGAAGAAGACTTGAATAACTCCATTGGTAGCAGGTTGCTCTTGAACATGACACTTTCACTCTAGCACCATAATTGAGTCGGGTTGGGTTATTCTGTTCACTGGTCACATCACCATTGGTCCTCCATACCATCCATTTTTTGGGTTAACGCTACCAATCCATCTCAGTGTCGCTGATATGTTCAAGAGAAGTCATTCAAAGAATTCACAACCTAACTAATGCCTCATCCACTGTAATACCTTCACCCTCCATTTTTCATGACCGCCATTCCTGAACCTTGTATCATCAGATCATTTTCACCTCCAGAAAATCATTTGCTTCATTTCGTGTTGTAGATGCGGGATTCATTAAGGCCCTCCTATGACGGGTCACTTCTTGTCGACATCGGCTCATTATCCAAGAAGTTTACTTAGGAACAACCCTTTCAATACTTTGAAGCTTGCATGCCTCAATGGAAAGTTTCTCACCTCCGGCGACAGGTTTACATTAATGGCCTTCAACTGAAATATTTTGCGTGGTGTTCAACATCAGATCATATATTCACACCATGTGAATTGTACTGTAGTACCTTGAGGGTCATTATCATTATCGGTGATTCCTCTTGCGCCTATTAACAGCTTACATCATTGGCTGGTAATCGGGCGATGTCTTTCTATGTTCGACTTCAGCACATCCTTTCACATGGACCGACTTATACATCAGGCAAAGATTGAACGAGTTTGAAGACCCTGGATCTAGTTTCATCCATTTGAGCTGCGATATATTCTGGAAAATAAAGACATCAAATGTACACAGAAGATACACAAATGATCATCCAAGATAAGGGATGATGACTCTACAAGAATCACCTGTCTACAACAGCAGACGATTATCTGTCCTATGTACATGAAAATGAATTTATAAAGCTGAGCATGGGAATGCCCACCTCAGCTAGATCATGAAAATAATATGAAGATGATGTATTGTATTGTATTTTATACAGGTCACCTTCTAGTTCGAATACCTCGGATCCTCATGATAAAGAATTTCACCCGACATCAGAAGATTTACGACCTCATGCTTTAGGGGGCAACTGCTATAGACATATTTGGGCACTGCAATCCCAATTACATATGTCGATAAACCAAGGGTTCTCAAACCCCTAAAAGTGTTGTTTCATACCCTAAAGAATCATGGTCAACTGATTACATCATTTCCCAAAAGTTCCACCTGAAAAACCACTCAAAACTGGCCAAAACTGGACCATACAGACTTCTCCATGGTGAAGGTGCAATGCATACTAGCTGCTACACTAGTCAGGCGTGATGCATGCTGAAAGAGCCTTCTGTGGGGTGCGATGAGTGAGAGTAGACAAATTGTAGAGATAATTTGCTAAGTGGAAACCCATAGAATTTTCTACAAAACTTCTCATATGACACTTGTGTCACCGAATTTGCCCAAGGATGAGTAAGAGATCAATGAAATCTCCAAGTGGAACCAAGAACTATCAGTGGAATGACACTAATCAGAAACCCAAAGCTAACTCACCCCTCTGCAAATATCTATAAATGGATCCCTCATGTGAGAGATCTGGAGGCTGGAATTTTGTAATTTTTAAGGAAGTGTTGTTGGTTCTCTTTGAGAATAGACATTGTATTGTTGGGTGATCTTGCTTTTCATGAGGTGAAGAGGGCTTTGATGCTGGGAGGATGATGTTGGATTAGACAGTTGGGTTGTAATCCTCTCTTCTATTTCTACTATCAATAAAGTTCCTTGAGTTTTCCTCCATATAATCATGTATTTGTGAATCTTGTTATTTGTAGATGCAATTGTATGGTCAATGTATTTCTAATTCTGCATTGTTTATGATATCATAGATCGAGATGCTTTGATGGTGTTTTTTTTCTTTGCTTCTACAGGTATTCTCTAAAGCGGGACAAGTAGGAGAGAAGTGGAAAACTCTATCAAGGGAGAGAGGAAACAATAAAGGAGCCAAGTGGAAGATACAGGTTGGTCCTCTTTGCTTCTCTCTTATCTATCATACATAAAGGAAATCTTGAAGTGATTTGAATTGTTTGTTTCTAAGATAGCTACCCATCTTAGTGGGACTAGTAGATCGAAAAGACACTAATTTTCCTGGAAACACTAGGGGTTTGGTTCCCTTGGAAAGATTGTTCAACTCAAATTATGTGGTTGCCAAGCCAACTGAGCAAGAAATCGAAGAGCGGGTGGAAGAATGCAACATCGATTCAAAAAAGGATCCTCAGATAATTAAGTTGGAAAATGCAGTTCCTCATATGTATAAGAAAAGGTACCTAGACCTTTTCAAAAAGTATATGAATGTGTTTTCATGGTCTTATGATGATTTAAAAACATTTGATACTACTATTATTCAACACAATATCCCTTTGAAGTGGGGGCGTGAAACCATATAAGCATAAGCTTAGGAAAATTAATGCTCTTATACTCTCATCTATTGAAAAGGAGTTAAGGAAGTTTCTCCATACCAAAATCATTATATCTTTGAGATATTCAGGCTAGGTATCAAACCTAGTCCCTGTCAAAAAAAAGAATGGAAAAATAAGGCTATGTGTGGACTTCAGGAATCTCAACAAAGCCTCATTAAAGGACAATTATCCTCTACCTAAAATGGATTACATTTTGCAGAAGGTGGTAGTATCTACCTAGATGTCTATGATGGATGATTTTTCTATATACAATCAGGTAGTTGTGCATCCTAAACATTAAAAGAAAACTACCTTCACTACACCTTGGGGAACCTTCATGTACACTAGAATTCCTTTCGGTATCATAAATACCAGGGCCACCTTCAAGAGAGCCATGGATATAGATTTTGTGGGAGAACATGAAATGTTTTTAGTAATTTACCTAGATGATGTCACTATTTTTTCAAAAATAGATGAGGAACACATAGAACATCTACATCTCACTTTTGAGAAATGCAGGAAATTTGGTTTGTCCTTGAATCCTAAAAAATCGTAGTTCGCTGTAAGGAAAGTTGTTAAGGAACATACTGGTAAAAGAAGGGGTGAATGTTGGCCCCAAGAGGTTGGAATCCATTAAATAGATCCCATTTCCAAGAATTAAGAAAGAGATTCAGGTTTTCATGGGCAAAATCAACTTTTTAAGGAGATTTATACCTAACTATGTTGAGATAGTCAAAGAAATCACAAAGATGTTGAATAAGGATAAAGAAGTGAAATGGAATTTTGAATCTCGTGAATCATTCTCTAGAATTAAAAGGGATTTTTTAGAAGCTCCTCTTTCAATCATCCCAGATTATCGAAAACCATTTTTATTTTTTCTTTTGATTCTCCTCATACAGTGGTTATTGTCTTATTGTAGAAAAATAGTGAGGGGCAAGAGAAACCAATAGCCTTCTTAAGTTAGGTGTTGCAAGATGCTAAGCTAAATTATAAAATTATGGAGAAGAAGGCTTATTCCTTGGTCGAAGCCCTGAAGGGTTTCAGAATCTATGTCCTACAATCAAACATAAACGCTTATGTTCCTACAACTGTTGTAAAAGACATTCTAATTCAAGGTGACAGTGATGGAAAAAAGGCAAATGGATTACTGAAATTAAAGAGTATGACATGGATATAAAGCCTACCAAGCTCATCAAGGGGTAGGGGCTACCTAAATTTCTATCTGAAATAAATTTCCAAGCATTGGGATAAAGTGGAAATTTGGAGCAGCGACAAGAAATTGAGACATCAGCTCAGAGAATCCAAATGAAGTACATTGTGTCTCACTAGTATAAGAATATTGTTCATTATCTACTTTTTCTGAGGGTCCCAATGAATTTTCATAAAATTAAATACAGGGCTCTGAGGCTACAAGCCCAAAAATCTGTTATCTCAAATGGCCAGTTGTACTGGAAGGATCCTGTGGGGATTTTTCTTTTGTGCTTGGTTGAGGAAGAAATCCACAATGTGATGGATGAATTTCATAATTTTGTCTATGGAGGACATTACAGTTGGATGGCTACAACACACGAGATCCCTAAAGCATGTTTTTATTGGCCCAAACTGTTTGGTGAGGTGCATACTTATGTTTGGGCTCGTTAAATGAACCAAACATTTGTTTAAAAAAAAAAATTAGCACCTTTTCCTCTAAACCCTATTTTTGTTGAAAACAATTTCAGGAAGTGAGGGTTATACTTCATTGGGGAAATACACCCACTCTCCAGTGGCCAGCACAAGTGGATACTCACAACCACTTATTACTTTACTAAGTGGGTAGAAGCAGCCCCAGCCAGGAATGCAATTGATGTGGTAGTTATTAAGTTCATGGAGGAAAACATCCTCACAAGATTTGGCTTCCCCGGGAAGGTTGTCACTAACAATGATCAAGTGTTTAAGTCAGCTAAATTTACAGATTTCTTCCAAAAATACAATATTATGGTAGGCCACTCCACCATATATTACCCAAAGGAAATGGACTGGCTAAATCCTCAAATAAAACCCCAGTAAGGATTTTAAAGAAAAAAATTTAAGAAAATCATAGGAACTAGGACTCACAGCTAAAATTTTCCATATGGCCCAACAAGGTTACCACCGAGAGAGCTACTGGAAAATCCCCTTTTGAGTTGGTTTATGGAAAGACAGGAATTTTTCATATACAACTAGCTATGCCAGTGGCTAAAATCTTGCAAGAAATTGAGGAAGAGCCAAATTCTTTGACTAGAAGGATAAACCAATCGGTGAAACCTCAAAAGAGAAGGGAACAGGTTGAATCAGAATTTGATCTGTTATTAAGAAAAAATGAATTCCTTGTTTGACAGGAAGGAAAAAGATAGGTATTTGCACCCAGGAGATTTATTACTCAGATGGGATGTCATGAGGGAACATAAAGGAAATCATGGAGAATTTGATCCCATTTGTTTGGACCTTTCAGGATTACTGAGGAATAAGGGAACAACACCTTCCTATTGGAGAATCTAGAGGGAGAAGTGCTTGCGCTGCCTGGGAATGGGTAGTTTCGCAAACTTTATTTTCAACACTGAAAGGGTCCACTCCTATTCACTATAAATACCGATGAGCCTTTTGTAAATAACCATCACTACTTTCTTTTTTTCTATTTCTGTTTTTGTTTTATGAAAGTCTAAATAAAATGACTCCATGCCCAAGGAGTAAGGCATTAATCTGTAAGTTCTCAGCGAACTGTATCCAATACATTGTCCCTAGTTGGAGCTAACGTTGTTACCCTTCATCAACATTTACAAAAAGTTGATCAATCAGATCTAGAGCTCAGATCCAAAATGCCTTCTAAATTGGCTTTTGAATCATTGGTAAAGCCCCCTAAGTCAAAATATAGTTAAATCAACTGTGGGGGCCACTATTAGGGTCCTGAGATAAAATGGAAGGTCTAAAGCATAGAAGCTGCTCACTAGACCCCTATCAGAAAAGAATAACAGGGAAGTGGAGCATTTTTATACAGGCGTGCATTTCTAATTAAACATTGAGTAGCTTCTGGGCAGATCATCATCCATCCTCGTCCAAACACCCCCCAAAAGCATTTCAGGGGATAACTTGCTTGGGAAATAAACAAGTTCCCCACCCCAGAATAAATATTCAAATCAAGATTCGATGGTCCATATTCACTTCAGAGGGGGACGTAGGTTCCATCCTCTCGCTATCCGAGCCAACAAAGGATTGTGGGAGTGAGGACCACACGCAAAGTGTGCCAATTAGCAGACACCTTTTCAAGTGAGCATAGATTCTAAGGTATAATAGTAACTCCACTTGCCCCCACTCCTGCCCATCTATCCCCACCATCGCCCAATCACACTTATCCATGTGTCCCCCCTTTGATGTCATCCCCACTTCAACTGACCAATTTCCTGGCTCCATTTATAAAATCCTTCCTGCCTCGCCATTTTCAAATGTTTTCTCAGCTCTATTGCTCTCCCACCAGTCGCCCCTCCAGAATTTCATTTGAGCTCAGCTGACCAAGTACCTCCTCCTAGCATCATTTTAGACCCACTCCATAAGAAACAGATAACAAGTCACTCCTGTGTGCCTGTAATTTTTCACAAGTACTAGTAAAAAATGAAGAAAGTAGCCCCCGAGACCCCAATGCCCTGAGAGGCCAAAGCATTGCCTAGTATTGACCCCCTCAAGGACACAAAGGCTCAAATAGTTGACCTTGCTTATGCATATCACCTGGCTAACCTCCATTTTTACCTATATGGAAATCATGTTAGGGGGGGAGACTCTTTCTGGGTAGTTGACTTCGACCTATACTACCAAATCACACCCTTTGTGTACTATTTTTCAGAATTTGTCTCCTGGTTGGCCGCAACATATATTGATAAGAAGAACTGCTTTGTTTCCTCCCTTGGGACCAAAATTATCAAAGTAAGCCTAGAGCTTATTCAAAAACCCCTAGTTTACCCTAGTTCTCCAGAACCCTAGTAGTTTATTGATGTCACATTAGTGCATCATTACTCTACCTTCCTAGCCAATGAGAACCAATCTTTCTTGTAGATGGTCCTAGCCCCTACCCTATAAGCTCTGCCTATAGTTGGCACCTTCCTTATCATCATATTTATTGAACCTATCCAACCTATTGTATCCCTAATTTCCCATCTGCTGGGGGATGATGATGCCAACATAGCGAAAAAATCCACCTTGGGTTTTTTAAGGCAAATGATGTAGCCTGGCCACCTATTTGATATTCCAACTTACCTATCTAGGGCCATAATATTTTAGTTGCACCATTTTTCCACCACATCCTATTTTAGGTACTATTATTTGTTGTTCTAATTCTTTGTGTATACCCATGTGGATGAGTTTGAGTGCCTAAACCTTAGCTTGGTGGATGGCAACAAGAAGAGGATATTTTTGTTTGACTGGGAGATTTTTATTAGAAAGAGGCCAAATGCTAATGGTTATTCTTAATTCATATCAACTTATATGGTCATTTCATATAATATTATCCATGGTTTTTCTCCCCCCAAGTTTTCCCCCAACAAAGAAAGATTCTCCATCTTAGCAAAGATACCAGGGTAGGGCACTGGTATCGTTTTTAGGATCACACAAAGATCAGGTTTCATGGCTAATAACTACCCCTTACCATCAACCTGTGTTCATGCCTATCAGAACATTTTCCCTAGAATTCATCAGGTAGAGTCTCAATGCAAACCGACTCCACTTTATCCATACAAATAAGGGACATATGTTTAAATTGGGAAAGTCTATGGGCCATTTTTTTTTCAAGTAGGCCTTCAAGGCAGTTGAAGCATTACTCAAGAAAATGAATTTTAACCCAGGGGATGTCTGGCATTATGACCCTCATGGTGTCATTTCTCAAAGGATGGATAAGATAAAATATTCAACTTATGAACATGAGTATAGTCATGAAATTGAATGGAAAGCTAATTTTGATTCATGGCCTATGGATACAGATATGAAGACCGAGAATCCAATAAGCAAGGACAAAGCACAAAAGGGGATCGTGGACCAAACTAGAGATATAGAGATGGAGGATGTACATGCAACTAAAAAGGAAAAAACCCAAGAGACAGAAGAAGAGGAACTTGAAACTAGGCTAGTGGAAATAAGGCCAAATCAATCGGGCTTCCAAGTGACCTTCGAGGATCCATCATAGGTTGTTGCCTCCTCCTCTTCAAAGGTAGATATTTTAGGTGTAATAGGAAATGCAACTGCTACTGGGTCAATCTGGCCTACTAGAAAGGCTATTCAAAAAGGAACAAGAAGGTGAGAGAGGAGAAGCAACAACAAATGGCATCTCACTCAATTCCATAACATACCGGACTATTCACTACTATGGATTTAGAAAGAAATCATATGAATCTTTCACTACAACATCCACTGGCACAGCCTTTGCCTTCAGGTTCCCAATTAAATCCTTAGATGTTTCATTGGGCTTAATAATTGTTCCCCTACCAAAAAAGATAAATTTCCACAGGCAGGCTAGAGAGATGTTGTATAGCAATCTCAACAAGAACGCAATGACCATCAGCAAGGTCGAGAAGCTTCTAGAAAAGGTTGCAACTAGGTTGAAGCAAGAGAAAGCCAACTCAAGGGGCCTTCACATGCATAATGAGAGATTTGAGGAGTTGGTCATGAAGATAGGAGTGAGTCTCGAAGATCAAATTTATTTTGAAACCCTCCTTCAAAGTTCCCAAACATAAAGGCATAAGCTGAAGATGACAGGTAGTGATCATGTTCAATCTAAGGAGCTTGCACACATATAATAAAAGAAGGAGATCCTAGTGAAAGAGCCCATTGATAGGAATAATGAAATAGTGGCCCTGACGCATGAGGAAACAGAGCTACAAAAGAGAATAGAATCACATATATGTGCAGTGATAGTTCTTGAATATCCTCAAAACCCAACTCAGCAACTCACTAATACCCTCACTAAGCTCCATCTTTCAGAGGGGGAGCTTAAAATGGTATGAGATGACCTAGATGTTGCCCAGAGAAGCCTAATGTAGAAAGAGAAGTAGCTAGAGAATGTCAAGAAAATTTCAGAAATATTTGGTAAGAATCTACATGAAGCAAACCAAGATATCTTTGATTTAAAGGAAAAGTTGAGATGAAACATGTCCTTGTTGCAAGCCAAGCAACTAGTATGGGATGAGATCACTGAAGAGGTAAGGAACAACTGGGAGTATATAACCTTGATGGATGAACATAGGATTTTAATTAAGGATTATGAAGGCTTCATCCTATCATCCAAAGAGGAGGGAGAAAAGAAATCCAAAATTTCCAAAAGGTTCATTGAGTTTGTGAATGAGAGAACACACAGTGAACTGAGGCCCATAGATGTCGTGGATTGAGTAACTGCTATCATGATATTTCTAAGGTTATCCAAAAGGAGGAAGCTAGGGTAAAAGTTGAGGAGTACCTAGAGGTGGTATCGAAGAATGTGGTTTCCTTCAACACTCAGTTCAAGTGGATTTTCAAAGCAGGCTTTCCAAGTTGTTGGGACTTTGGGGGAGTGTTGATCTAGTGGGAACAATATAGCCAAATACTAGTGGAGGCCAAAAGCAAAGTATCCTCTTCACATGAGAACGCTGCCACTATGAAGGGTAAGACCGTGATAAACTATCATATGAGGGACTTTCAACTGTTAGGGATTATAAAGACCCTATTTTTCCCTAGAATAAACTATACAGGGATGACCTACCTCAAAATTCCATATCAATGGTTCTTTCGAGCTCCTCTACTAGCACCAGCTCTATGGAAAAAATGTGAGCAGTTCATCAAACCTCCTATATTCCAAATCATCGAACCATCAACACATCCTCCACAACCTGCCTGTCGTTACTA
>APFE030782035.1:3131-18219 GCA_000404065.3 Pinus taeda
ATTTGTATACATGTGACAGTCCAGGGATAACCCATCGAACAGTGACAGAACCAAACGAACTAGCAAAACCCTATGTGAGGGTTTTGGACGACCTAAATCCTACACAGTAGTTTACAATTACAGAACTATGGAATACAACCAAGGGTTTGTCCAAACTCCAAAACAGTGTTTTACAATTACAAAATTTTGAAATACAAACGAGGGTTTGTACCAAACTAACCCACGTCGCATAGCGACCACAGAGGAGTATAAATGAACAAGAACTGGGACTCTGCCCAACAAAACCGATAGAGACTAAAAATAAAAACAAGTTGATAACAGTGGCAAAGCCTACGGGAAAGAGCCGTGGTGCTCACACCAAAGAGCAAACCCCCGACCTGCGCAATCAAAACAGGGCAATACTGTTAGCTCAACTATCAACAGAGAAAAGGAAATGCAAACGAAGGGTAATGAACTGTATATACAGTGAGCGATTTTTTTTTTTTTACCTGGAGGTTTAGCCATGCGGGGAGAATGCAAACCCACTGAGCCACAATCCACAGTGAGAACCTAAGACCGAGGAGCAATCTTCGTTAGAACCGGAGAAAGACAAGGAGAAAAATAAATCATGGAGATAGGTTACCGGAAGAGAATTACGAGCAGAAAGAGGCCACCGCGACTGTGACTTGTAGCATGCAAAACCATTAATAAAATTTAACAAGCAGGAGAACCAAAATAAAACGAGAACATCGAAACAAATACAAGTTGAGTAACCAAACAGACAATTACAGTGGTCATTTTCTTACACGGACGAGCAAACCGTCATTCTATGCCCAAGGAGCCGAGAAAATAAGTCACCAGGACAAGCAAGAGAGCCACACCAGCAAGCAGCACAGCCCATAGCCGGTGCATGCAGAGCTTGTGGCTCATTTCCATCCATCCACAGCACAAAAACTCACTTCCAGACCAAACCCTCAGCGCAACAAAGTTGCAAGCGCAAAATGAAAAAATGACATGGTAAACAGGGTTTTGGCGTAAACCAAGGAGCGGGAAACAAAAAACGAGGCGAGTACTACCAGTTGAGCCTAATTAAAGACCACCATAAATGCCATTCATTGAAGTCCCGAATAATTCGAAGATTAACCACTAATCACAACTGTTAAGTCCTTAAAGTCATTGCTTAATCATTTAATTATTGATTAGTGTATTATTGTGTTGCTCATAAGCAATATTGTGTGGAACTGTGGGCTGGTTCCATCATAGAGGTATCAGAGTAGGATTTAGAATTGGCCTGAGAAATGGAGGTAGGAAGACGAGATCATGGAAGAGGTGCTCAAAGAGCAGTAGATGAAGGATTGCAAGAGGAGATCAGGATCCTTACTGCTTGTTTGGAGGCAGTTGAAGCAGGAAGGAGAAGGGATCGAGAGGTAGGAGATGACAACGAAGAAGAATCCGTAGTGACAACAGATGGATCGGATGAAGAAAGGCCGGAAATGAGACTGTTGAGGTCGGTCCTATTGGAGAGCAGTAAACTTAAACTAGAAATCCTGAATTGTGACAGCATCTTGTCCACAAAAGTCCTGTTGGACTGGATCAGTGAGCTGGATAAGTATTTCGAGTGTGAAGAGATCAGTGAAGATCAGAGAGTTAAGTTCAATGAAATAAAGTTGAAGGGACACGCAACCCTGTGGTGGGACATTGTCCAAACAGAGAGAAGGAGGATGAACAAGTTTCCAATCAAAAAATAGTCAAGGATGCTCGCCAAGTCGAAAGGCAGATTTTTGCCTAAGGATTACTAGATTGAACTACATCGGCAAGTGCAGAATTTGAAGCAGAAAGGGATGATAGTAAGAGAGTACACTGAAGAATTCTACCAGGTAAATTTAAGAGCCTGTTATCCAGAGGACACCCCGGAGAAAACAACAAGGTATGTGAATGGTTTAAGTTAGAAATATTAGATGAAATTAGCATTCTTTCCCTGAAAAACATAGAAGAAACATATCAAAGTGCTATGAAAGTAGAGGAGAGGATCCCTAGAAAACAAAATGTTAGGAGAGGACGTGGAATCGGTAGAGGAAGAGGACAGTCTTATGGTAGAGGGCGAACTGCTAGCAATAGTGAAGAAGACAGCAGTTCCAAAGCTTCTGGGACAGTAGAAAAAGGTGATAGCACAAGAAGTGGTAAGCCATATCAGCGAGGCAGGGGAAATGGCCGAGGAAAAGGAGCTAACTATCAGTGCTATAGGTGCCACAAGTGGGGGCACGGATCTTTTGAGTGTCCTGAGGTTAAACAAGCTTGACAGAGAGGTGCGTATGTCGCACAACCAGAGGAAGCAAAGGCATCTCCCCAAGAAGCAAAAAATGTGTCGGAAATAAGGGAAGCCTTAGTTTTGAACAAGGTGTTGCTGAAACCAACCAAAGAAATAGTTGAACAAACTCAAAGAAAAGCTTTGTTTAAGACAGTTTGTAAGTCACACGGCAAGTGTTGTAAGCTGATTATCGATAGTGGGAGCACAGACAATCTAGTTGCCATGGAGATGGTGGAGAAGTTTGGGTTGAAGCACCCTACTCCTTACAAGGTATCACGGCTGCAAAAAGGCCATCAGCTATTGGTAGATGAGTAATGTGAAGTGGAGTTCCATATTGGTAGATATAAGGATAAGGTCATTTGTGATATAATGTTGATGGATGTATGTCACATACTGTTAGGCAGGCCATGGCAGTGTGACGGGAAGGTAGTACATGACGTGAAGAAAAACTATTATGAGTTTGTCAAAGATGGGATCAAGCACACGCTTGTGCCCATCAAGGAGGAAGAGACAATGTAAACAAGCGGGACGAGAGTGTTGTTAATGGGCGAAAAATAGTTTTTAAAGTAGAATGAAGACAGTGAAGTAAGCTATGTTGTTGTAAGAAGAGCAAAGATGGTGCTGCTACACACAGAGGTGTCATATTTTCCCACGGAAATTCAGCAGATGCTGCAGGAGTTTAGCAATATAGTGGTGGTTGACTTACCAGATAAACTTCCCCCTAAGAGGAGTATAAGTCATCATATTGACTTTATACCCAGAGCAAGTTTGCCGAATAAGGCAGCATATCGGATGAGCCCCAAAGACAATGAGGAGATCAGAAAACAGGTGTAGGAATTGCTAGATAAAGGGCTAATAAGGGAGAGTTTGAGCCCCTGCGCAGTTCCAACAATTCTCGCTCCCAAGAAAGGAGGAGAATGGCGAATGTGCACATATTCAAGGGCCATCAACAAGATTACCATCTGGTACAGGTTTCCACTGCCATGGATGGGCGACATGATGGACTTCCTGAGCGGGGCAGCATACTTTTTAAAAATTGATTTAAAGAGTGGGTATCATCAGATTTGAACCCGAGAAGGGGATGAGTGGCAGACATCCTTCCAAACTAATGAAGGACTGTATGAGTGGCTGGTAATGCCATTTGGACTAAGTAATGCACCCAGTACCTTTATGTGATTAATGAACAAAATGCTGAAAGAATACCTTGGGAAGTTTGTAATAGTGTACCTCGACAATATATTAATTTTCAGCAAGACGAGAGAGGAACACTTTCAACATGTTCGAAAAGTGCTGGAAAAATTGCAACAAGATAAGCTGCTGATAAATCTGAAAAAGTGTACTTTTCTGCAAAAAGAATTGGTTTATCTGGGTTTCGTGATTGTAGAAAATGAGTTGAAGATGGACCCAGAGAAGATTGCAGCAATTTTCAACTGGTCATCCCCGAAAAGTCTGTTTGAGGTACGTATTTTGCATGGGCTGGAAAGTTTTTACAGAAAATTTATAAGAAATTTCATTGAAATCTGCGCACCTATGTTGGATACTATTAAGAAGGCAAGTCAGCCTTTTCGTTGGACCGAGGCAGCAGAGAGGAGTTTTTAGCTACTGAAGAAGAAGATCATAGAGAGACCGATCTTGAGATTGCCAGATTTTAAAAATCTTTTTCAAGTTCGTTGTGATGCAAAAAGTACAACCATTGGAGTTGTACTTAGTTAAGAAGACAAACCTGTTGCGTTTTTTAGCGAGAAGTTGAATGAAAGTAGGCAGAAGTATTCATCCTACGACAAGTAATTCTATGATGTCGTCCAAGCACTGAAGCATTGGAGACACTATCTGTTGGGGAATGAGTTTGTTTTATTCTCGGATAATTCTGCACTGTAATATGTGATGCAACAGCACAAGCTTAATCACAAGCATGCTAAGTGGGTGGAATATTTGCAGAGTTTGACATTTGTGTTGAAACACATCAGCGGGCAGGCGAACAAGGTGGCAGATGCACTGAGCAGAAGAGCCTTACTCTTGCAGGAGAGTACTATACAAGTGTTGGGCTTTCAGCACTTGAAAGACTTGTATCAGACTTACACGGATTTCAAGGAGGCTTATGAAGCGTGTCAGAATCCTTTGGTGAGAGGCAATAGTCCATGGTTGGACTATAATTTGCAGGAGAAGTTGTTGTTTAGAGGAGGACAGTTATGCATTCCTGACTTCTCAATGAGAGAGAATTTCATTCGGGAGAAGCACAATGGAGGTCTAGCTAGACATTTCGGCATAGACAAGACATTAAAGCAGCTCAACCATTTTTATTATTGGCCAAAAATGCGAAGGGATGTACAGAGATTTGTGACCAGATGTAAAGTGTGTCAGTTGGAAAAAGGACAGTTAAAATATGGGACTTTACACGCCATTGCCCATTCCAAGTAGACCGTGGGACTCAGTGAGCTTGGACTTTGTCTTGGGTCTACTAAGGACACAATAGGGTTATGATTCAATGATGGTGGTAGTGGACCGGTTTTCGAAGATGGCGCATTTCATCCCTTGTAGAAAAACCAGTGATGCCACTCACATGACCCACTTGTTCTTTACAGAGATCGTCAGACTACATGGTCTACCTAAGTCCATTCTCTCTGATAGGGATGTGAAGTTTACAAGACACTTTTGGCGAACCCTGTGGAAGAAGATGGACACCCAATTAAGTTTTAGCTCTGCTTACCACCCATAGACTGACGGGCAAACAGAGGTGGTAAACAGAAGTATAGGGAACCTGCTACGAAGTTTTATCGGGGAGAATTCGCGAATGTGGGATCGAGTACTTGCCCAGGCAGAGTTTGCTTATAACGATTCTCCCAACCACAGCACGGGTTACAGTCCTTTCCAGATCTTGTATGGCATGCATCCTCGCGGAGTGCATGAATTGTGAGATCTAGGACAGCAGGAAAGATGGAATGCTGATGGGGAAGAATTCGCTAAAGCAATGAATGATTTGCATGAGCATGTGAAAATAAAGTTGCAGGACATCAGTAAAAAATATAAGCAGCGGGCATATTTGAAACAGAAAGAAGTGCAGTTTAATGCGGGGGATGAAGTCCTCGTGCATTTGCGCAAGTAGAATTTTTCGAGAGGTGCATATAACAAGCTGAAGTACAAA
The DNA here is from genome assembly GCA_000404065.3 of Pinus taeda. Lineage (NCBI taxonomy): Eukaryota > Viridiplantae > Streptophyta > Pinopsida > Pinales > Pinaceae > Pinus > Pinus taeda. Next base: position 8,561 of record APFE030782035.1, read on the forward strand.
AATATAGGCCCCTACAAAGTTCTGTAGAAATATTCAGCGAATGCTTATGAAATACCGCTGCCACCAAAAATAGGCATTTCGCCCATCTTTAATGTGGCGGACCTATTTCCATACACTGCTAATCCAGATGAAGATAGTACAGCACGACCTACATGGGACACCCAAGACACAAGTGATACTTGGATGAGACAAATGCCTTACATTCAGCCCCCCAAGATCGAGAGGATCCTCGACACTCAGGTGGCCAAGCGAACTCGGCGGAAAGAGTATCTGCAATATCTGGTCAAGTGGAAGAACCGTCCTATTGAGGACAGTTCGTGGCTTGATGCCAGGTAGATAAAGCAGGAAGGTTATTTAGTTGAGAAGCTCATGGACCAGAGTCATGATTTCTTCTTACCCCGAGAGCCTGATGCAAGAGCATCCAGCTAAGGGCACCATGACCTGGTGTTGGTCTCCGCCAAGGTGGAAATATTTATCAGTCTTTGGTTTCTTTATGTTTAATTAGTCAAAGCAGAATGTAGGGACTTGTTTTTTTTTTTTAATTTCATTATTAGTTAGGGAACACTATAGTTAGTTAGGGTCACTGTCAACATTGTCTGTCTTTTGTTGAATAACTATTTCTTCCATTTAGAACAAAGGGAAGAAAAAAAGACATCTATATCAATTGTAAAATCTTGTAGCGCAAGAAGAACCGAATGAATTAAAAGTTACGTAACTAATAAAAGAAACAACTGAAGCGTAACTATGGGCAAACATTACAAATATGAAATGTAAATCATTCTGAAAGGGTTCAGCATATGAGAACAATAATAGAATATAGAGAATAATTTTCTTTCATTTGAGTTCATCTGTAACAGTCATTGAAATGTTTATCTACTTTTTCCTAATCATTGAATAAACCAAAATAAGCAGATACTGTGCATGCATATCCTTTTCATTTATTTTCTCTCCTAAAGAACAGAAGGTAGAGAAGGAAAATTGCAAGAGAACTTCCAGTACGAAGGCTGACAAACAACAAACGGAGTCCACGACCGAAAGAACCGGGCACATTTCGAACAGTTCAACCAAGAACGAGTATATAAATGCTGAGTAACAAAATCGAGGACAGTGGTAACAAGTATAACCGAATACAAAATATTTCTTTTCATTCCAAAAAAAGAAAATATATTTGTGTACATATGACAGTCCAGGGATAACCCATTGAATAATGATAGAACCAAATGAACCAACAGAACCCTAAGCAACGTTTTTGGACGGCCTAACTCCTACACAGTAGCTTACAATTACAGAACTGTGAAATACAAGCAAGGGTTTGTACCAAACTCCAAAACAATGTTTTACAATTACAAAGTTGTGAAATACAAATGAGGGTTTGTACCAAACTAACCCAGGTTGCATAGCGACAACAAAGGAGAATAAATGAACACGAACTGGGACTCTGCCCAACAAAATCAACAGAGACTAACAATAAAAACAAGTTGATAACAATGGCAGAGCCTACCGGGAAAGATCAGTGGCACTCACACCAACCACGCCAAAGAGAAAACCCTTGACCCACGCAATCAAAATAGGGCAATACTATTAGCCCAACTGTCAACAGAGAAAAGGAAAAGCGAATGAAGGGTAATGAACTGTATATATAGTGAGCGATTTTTTTTTTTTACCTAGAGGTTTAGCCGCGCGGGAAGAATGCAAACCCACTGAGCCACAATCCTCGGTGACAACCTGAGACCGAGGAGAAATCTTTGTTAGAACAAGAGAAAGACAAGGAGAAAAATAAATCATGGAGAGATAGCTTACTAGAAGAGAATTGCGAGTAGAAGGAGGCCACCATGTTGTGACCTATAGCATGAAAAACCATTAATAAAATTTAACAAGCATGAGAACCACAATAAAACGATAACAACGAAACAAATACAAGTTGAGTAACCGAAGAGACAATTACAGTGGTCATTTTCTTACAAGGAGAGCAAACCATCATTCTGTGCCCAAGGAGTTGAGCAAATAAGTCACCAAGACAAGTGACAGAGCCACACCAGCAACCAGCATAGCCCATAACCAGCGCACACAGAGCCTGTGGCTCATTTCCATCCATCTATAGCACAAAAACTCACTTCCAGAGCAAACCCTCAGCGCAGCAAAGTTGCAAGCACGAAAATGAAAAAATGACATGGTAAAGAGGGTTTTGGCATAAACCAAGGAGCGGAAACAGAAAACGAGGTGAGTATTGCTAATTGAGCCTAATTAAAGACCACCATAAATGCCATCCACCTAAGTCTATAATCATCTCAAGATTAAACACTAATCACAACTGTTAAGTCCTTAAAATCATTGCTTAATCATTTAATTATTGATTAGTGTATTACTGTCTTGTTGATAAGCATTATTGTGTCGAACTGTGGGTTGGTCCCATCAAAAAGATATAAATTAAAAGTTTTTGTTTTATATAAATTTTAGAATTTGAAATCTCATTTTTTATTTTTATTTTTAGTTTCTTTGTGATTTTTATTTTTATGTGTTTTGTAATTTTAAATGTACATCTTAATTAATAAAGGAATCAAACCCAAAGAATTTTAAATGCAATTGGTCTATATAAATGTGTGTCTACAAGCATAAAATTTTAAAATGCGAAACTGAAGGGGCGAAAACTTTTAAAAGCAATTATGAAAATGTAAAAAGTGATTGTATAAATGTTAAAAAATCAAAAAATAATTTTACTTCCATTTTCCCATTGCCATTAACATATATCCAAACTTGAAATTTTATAATATGGAATATAAAATAGAAAAGTGGAATTTAAAATGCAAGCTCTCAAATTAATTTAAAATACATTATATTATAGACATAAATTAGTTTACTTAAAAATTGAAAATTTGAGATTTAAATATTTGATGGAAAACTAAAAAATTATCAAATAAAATGTCATAAAGTACAAAATAAATTTAGAAATTCACAAAAAAATTCAATCTATATTTAGATTCACTTGAAACATAAAAAATGCATAAAAAAAAACAAGGATCATTACAATTAAAAATTCATCCCATATATAAAAAAAAAGGGGCAAACTCTTCATAAAATTACAGTTTAATTTGCAATTATGTACTTGGATATCATACAATGTAGTCCAAATGGATGTAAATTAATTTGAAATACAAATTTACATTCTCAAACGCATCATTATAATATATTAAAATCTATATTTGATAACAATATAATCATTATATTTGAAAATTTCATACAAAAATCACATGTTTTTGAAAAAATTATAGTTTAACATACAATTAATTAAACATTACTTTTTTCCAGTTTAGGTGTGTATAACATCAAAAGTATTTAATTTATTTTGATAAAGCTAAATTAGAAATTAAATATTATATGAATGCAATAAAAGTATGTGTTTGTAAAACATCAATTTTTCAATAGTTAAATCAACTTAAATAGAGAGTGTTATGTGTATCACCTTATACACACAAATACAACAACAACAACATAACATTTGAAATTAAGAGGAGACACAACAAAACACTAGAACACAACACAAATATATAGATTTAAGCTTTTGTTTATATTGTTTTTGAAAAAATTATAGTTTAACATACAGTTAATGAAACAATATTTTTTTCCAAGTTAGGTGCGTAGAACATCAAAAGTATTTAAATTATTTTGATAAAAATAAATTAGAAATTAAATATTATATGAATGCAATAAAAGTATGTGTTTGTCAAACATCAATTTTTGAATAGTTAAATCAACTTAAATAGAGAGTGTTATGTGTATCACCTTATACACACAAACACAACAACAACAACATAACATTTGACATTAAGAGGATACACAAAAAAACACTACAACACAACACAAATATATAGATTTAAGCTTCTGTTTATAATTTTAGATTTAAGCTTCTCCCTATAATGTTCCAGTTTATTAAATATATCAGATTTTAACATGAAAGTTCACAAATGTAATTTTATGAATGTCATTGGAGTATGTAAATGTGTGTATAAGCATCAAATTTTAAGTAGTGGAATTCAAAATTAAATAGTATAAGTGTCCAAGTCATCAAACATTGAAATTTTTAAATGTGATTTTCGTAAATGTGGTTGGCATGTAAAAATGTTCTTGTATAGATTTTAGAACTTTGAAGATTAGTTTCTATTAAAAATGCAATTGCAGATTTATCAAAGATGGAAATTTTTAAATGTAGTTTTACAATTGTTATTATGTAAATGTGCTAAGATTTAAATTTTGAGATGGGAAATTTAAAATAAATAGAATCTCTACACATCCAAGTTTTATAATGCAAAAATTAAATTTTAAAATGTGAGGTTGAAAATTAAATATATCAAAAGTTTTTACATAAAGAGTGCAGTGAAAATTTCAAGGTAATATTTTGTTAGCAATTTTAATATAAAATTATTATGAAAAAAAATCACTTCATTAAAAAAGTAAAAAAATATTATTAATGTTCAAAATAAATAATTTAAAAAATTGTTATTATAAAATGATGGCAAAATAATTTTAAAATTAGAATTTTAAAAACAAAAGTCATAGAAAAATAATAATAAAATTTAAAAACTAAACCACAAAGCATGAGAAATGCAATAAAAACAGACACTCCTCCATGATAGCTTTGGTCATGGCTATCTATGAAGGTTTGGAGAAAGGGCAAGCCCCTCTCAAAAAGAAAATGCTTGATTATATATCTATTTTTTTTCTAAATACATCAACAATAATATAATTGTATGAACCAATTACACATCATCTACTTGCTACACCTATATGATTTGGACCTTCCATCAACCTCCCCCATGTACCTTGTCTGGGAAAATACCTTACTATTGTAAAGAACATTTTCCATATACCTATTTCATATCACAAGAGAATTAAATATTTAGTATCAATTTTAGTGTCCATTAATAAAAACAAAAACAATTACCTAAATATTCTCTTAAATCTAACTTTTATCCTATTGGTCTATATCATGAATTGAATTTCCTTCTTACATTCCAACTCACCAAAAAGATGTTACTCTTTTGTTAAACAATATTCCATGTGTGCTCTCCTCCTCAGTCCACCTTCATATCATAAGAAGGTTAAATGTTTAACAACAATTTTATCTTTATATAATAAACACAAAATAAAATTAATTAAATATTCTTTCAAATCCAATTCAAAATAAATAAATGTGATACACAATAGAAATTTTCCTTTTATAAATTTCCCCATGCATTTCACACAAAATCAAAAGTAATAAAGTGTAATATATATAGTTAGGCATGAATTATCCATAGGAGTAAATGTAAAAGCATGCTAATAGAAAGCCTTGAACAACTAAATATCCTCTCTTTCCTCACACAATATCAACAACCTAAAGGCAAGCCCCCTAATAATAGGAGGCCTCACACATCTACACCTCATAGCTCAAAGTCACAACATGGCAAAAATATTTTTTGGCATATGTTTTGCAATTGGAATCTACTCTATTCCCTTTCCAAAGAATTTTGATATACTGCCTGTTAGAGACTGATGTAAATGTTGTTATGGTTTTAATTTAATTCAGTTGGCATGAACATCCTCTATTCCCTTTCCAAAGCATTTTGATCTACTGCCTATTAGAAAATGTTGTAAATGTTGTTATGGTTTTAATTTAATTCAGTGGACATGAACATCCTTAAATGCCACTACCATTTCAATTAGATTGGTTGGGGTGTAATCTCTCAAGCTGAAATAGAAAACACACTTATATGGCTACCTCCACAAAATTGTTTAGAAATAGAAAACACACTTATATGGGCTACTCCACAAAAATGTTCATAGTATATTGATCAAGAGAGAATAAAGAATTCTGAACTTGCATGATACTATTTCTAAGAGATTGATTTCAAACAAGGAGGCAATAATTTTGCTTCAACCTTTGACAAAATAAAAATTCCTACCCTAAACTACTCATTAGCACAAATCACAAGACCTATTTCCCCAGAGAAGGCAAGGGCGTTGTTCCTCTGACAAAACCGTGAGCAGCACTGGGCAGAGGCAGAGGAGGTTATCGCAGAGCCTATTACCTTATGGGGTAGCAGAGACAAGAACAAAACAAAAACCAGAACAAGGCCACATTGCCTTGGAGAAAACAAGGGCAGTGACCCTCACTCAAGTATTTGTTTCCATAGCTATGCCAACTGGGGTTGTGTGAGACCATATCTTTGAATGAATCCTGATAAACCCCAATTTTTTTAAAAGGTTTTCATTGATTTAAAATTGATCAGGTTTCTCTAAAAGCCAAAACAAAACAAACAAATACTCAAAAATATAACTCTGCTCTATTAAAAATGAACATTATAAAAGAAAATAAACCTGTAACTATCCAATAACAATGAAGGGGAAAACAAAACAAACTCATACTCAAAAATATAACTCCGCTATATTAAAAACTAACATTGTAAAAGAAAATAAACCTTAACTATCCAAGAACATTGAAGGGAAAAAGGCCTTGACAATTATCCCCAGCTCTCAAATACAGTCTTAGAAATCCAAGGCATCAGAGATCATGGATTCTTTAAATTGGGTTTATCTTTACATGGAGTTGGAGTTAGAATACAAGGGAAAACTATAATGTACTTAATCCCCAGTCAATTTTATTTATGAATAAATTGTTAATTAGGGAAGCTATAGTTTAGATTCTCACCTGCAATAGCAAAAACCCATAGCAATCCATAATTATGTTCTTGTACTCCAAACGCAAAGCTAAAACAAAGAGTATTAGGAAAACAAATGTGCATAATAAAATTATCCAAGCGCACACAATTAATTCAGATGATCCATTACAAAACCATCTTTAAATACAAATAAAAAATAATAGGGTGCATACCTTGTCACAGTAGGATCCCATGTCCTCTTCTCTTCTCTTTAGCATCATCCTGCCTCCCTACCCCAACCAACTAGAGACAAACTCCTCTCCCTCATAACCCCAACCAGCTAGAGACTGAAAAGAGAAAACCAGAACCAAGCCAAAAGAAAAAGTATAAAATAAAAGAAAAAACAAAAACCCAGAAAGAGATAGGAACTGAAACAATTATTCAATTAAGCATGGCCATGCTTGAAAAACAACAAAAACAAACCATAAAACTGGTAAAAACATCTAACACATTTGGCTCTGATTTCTTCTACCAACCTAAAAAGCATGGCCATGTTCAACCTCCCACTCAGCCAACTCACAAATTAAATTCCAGGCACTAGTATGGGTCGGCGGATTGTGAAACTCCACCATTAGAATTAGATGGAACAATACCAAATGTAAAGGCATAATCAGGGAAGGTAAAAAACAACGCCCACATCCCTAGCTCCTCTACCCATTTATTTCCTATCATAAGGACATGATTCCATCCTCGCCTCGCTTCACCTGTACAACCTCCCTAATGCCACAAGCTTATACTAATTATATCGATATCCGATTTCATTTCGTATCTCTAAAGATTTTAGAATCCGACAGGCTGGCACGACGTGAGGCAGATCATAGCTCATATAAAATTTGAAATGTGGCTGTTGAGTTTGAAATCAAAATTCACCAATATCTTCCCTTACCTAGGGATATATATAAATTATATATTAATTAATTAATTAATTCTATTGCTTTGTCTCAAAAATATTGCTTTGATATTAATGTTTTAATTTCTCTTTTAATTATTATTATTATTTGTTCATGAATATTAGTATTATTAGTTTGTACATTATTTTATTAGTTCGGGAATCATTATTCCTCACTAGGAAAACTAAACCCTTAGAGGATGATATATATTGATGGGAGGATTATTGGAGTCTTTTCAACAATTTGATTTGTAACTTTTTTCTTCTTGAAAATTGTTATAGCTATTGGAGGATGAATTGGATGAACATTGATGCATTTGACACTTGGAAATATTTTCTTGGTCTTGGAGCTTCAATTTTGTCTCTCTTTGATGATTGGATATATTTTCTATACGTGTAAGTGATTTTTCCGAGTTTATTTCTCTATTTCATGCACACATGTATAATTTATGGAATTTTTGCTCATGGAATCTAAATTCTTCTCTAATTGAAATGCCAATCTGATTGTGAGGGTATTTCATATGTTATATGTTTGGTATAGTGAATGAATGTTCCCATGGGTGCATTATCTATATAATTGCCTTGATAAGTCATCAAATTGGAGCAATAAGAAGTATACATTTTTTTGGTAATCTAGTTGCTACCTTTAGGGCTATATGAAGTTGTTGGGGAACTCCTTGATTGCGTAAAGGAACTCCAAAGGTGGAAATATCATTGAATCCATTCTCCAAGTAGACCAAGCACTAATCCTATCCTTAGTTATGACCTCAAATAATACCTTTTTTCACCTCTTCCTCTCTTTCTAATCCCTAACCCTAAGGATATCCTAGTGCATCACATGAAATCCATTGCACCCATAAATTTCAAGATCATTGGACTACAACTTCGTTGGCATGTCCTTGAGGCCCTCACAAATTTTGAGAAGTTTCCCATGGCTAGATTCAGAATTATCCCAAGCCCTAGCTATAACTTTGTTCTTAGCTTTAGGTTTTCTTTGTTAGTTGATTCATTAAGGATCACTTTGTTGAAAAATCAAATAAATATAATTTCATTCATCCTTGACTCCTTCATCACATGGTCAAGTCCTTTTGTTTGAAGTTTCACCCAAAACCCTTAACCTTGTTTGGGTCCACTTGGGATTATTTATAGTCCCACACCCTTTATCACTTCAAATTTCACAAGGATCATCTTAGAAACATTCTTCTATAGGACCCTAAGCTTTAGGCTATCCATTACTAAGAAATATCCCTAAACCCTATATCTAGGATTCCCTTCAAGCCTTTCTTGGAGAGCCATAAACCTTATTTCTTGAGTAAGTAGGATCTATCATCCGAGTCTCCCCTATGTATGGGCTTTGAAAATCACTATCCTTCCATCATTGAGGCATCATTCTTAGTGATTTCCCATATAATGGGACTCCTCCCATTCGATAAAGCCTGTATAAAGCAGGGGACATTCATTGAGGTGAATGTGGGTCTTTGCCCCATTGTTTCCATTTGGTCTAGTAGTTGCGCCTTTGGAACCCCTCCTAGGACCCCTGCTAGATTGAGCAGTAACATTTTTTACCCAGTTTTCAGGGAGGAATTAGGTCTACTTCCCTTATGAATCATTGAGGAATTCATTGATCGATGAAATTTTCAAACATTTCTTTAGTGACTCCATGCATTGTCAAAGCCCCTAGTTTTCTTGAATGTCACAACATTCCTCCTTTAACTAGGGCTACTCCAAGACGGGGAGAACAAACTCCATCACATGTTCTAACTTATATTCTCCCTGAATTTGAAGATTTATGTTTGTCAAGATATCCTTCAAATGTCAATCCAAAGTAATAGACCTAGTTGTATTTCACTACATTCTTTCTTTGAGTCATTAACGTTTCCTACATTAGCTCCATCAAAATATAATTTCTTAGTCACCACTCTATAAAGTCTAACCCCAATTGTTGAAGGAACTTCTATCATAAGAAAGTTATTTTCCATCAAACATGGATCTGAGATCATGTGGTCGGTTTTGTTTACAAAGGTCATCCAAATGTCATGTTAGGAAGGGAGTTAACTAACTAATTACTAGTCTTG
>APFE030782040.1:0-88494 GCA_000404065.3 Pinus taeda
TCACCCCTTCAAGCTTTTGCAAGACTTGTGTAGTTGAGCACCCAGCCAAAGGAGGACTTGACGTCAGGACGCTGGTTGCATTCTCCTTTGTTGAGTTATTAATAATAGATGACTATCATTATGGTTCCATTCTTGTTGTACTTGTAATGGTTGATGTTGAATTATATCTTTCCTGACTGATGTATAATTGCATATATTAGATTTCACGCTTGTGTTCGTGTTGTTCTCTTTGTGTGCAGGTGTCCATTCACGTGGATAGTGGAGGATCATGACCGGCCAAGGCAAAGGAAAGCGAGCGACATCTCTTCTACAAACTAAAGCGTTGGATCTCAAGTAGGTCTTCATCACCTACTCTTTATTTGCAATTAGGAACTTGCGTGATAGCATTGTTTGATTGTTGCTAGACCCGTTCTGGGCTAGTAGGGATCGCCTCTATCCGTAGAGGGGATTTACCTCTCCAACAATGACGGAGGTGGTGATCAAGACACTTTATTGATGACTCATCACAATGAGTGATGACACGACAAAAATGGTAACTTGACCATGAAACTTAGGGAGTAGTAACATGCCTAAACATACTAACTAGTGACCAAATTTTTATTTGAAAAGCCTATTGAAACTATAAAAATTTGACTTAAGACCCTATCAAAACATTGAAAGAGTACATTTGATCACTGGTGACTGGTAGGACTGACAGACACTAACAATATCTTTACTGAGGAAGGCATACCCATGCTCAACACATAAGCTAACATTACATGTACAACATTAAAAAAAGCATATCCACTGATCAAAAAATGTGGACCTATGATTGGATGATTGTCTGTATGATCATAGCCATCATGCTTTGTAATCTCACATTAATCCTAAAATCGTAGCTCGGATGGATGGAACTAGATTCAGGGTCTTCTATCTCATTCACTCGATCGTCCAACGGACGAGTCTAACCATGTGACTAAAGGAGTTGAAGTTGAACATGGAAAACACCATCTGATTTTTGACCAATGATGTAATTCATTAACAGACATGAGAGAAACCATCGATCATGTTAATGGCTCTCAAGGTACTGAAGTACAATTTGTATGGTGTGAATGAGTGAGTTGAAAAACACCACACAAAATTTGTCGGTCGAAGGCCAAAGATGAAAACTTGTCGCCAAGAGCGAGGAAAATTTCCATTGATGTATGCAAGCCCCAAGGAATTGAACGAAAAGGTTCTAAGTAAACTTCATGGATAGTGAACTGATATTGGTAGGAAGCGAACCGTCACAAGGGAGCATTGATGTATCCCCCATCAGCAACATGAAATGGGTATCATGATTCAAGACAAAATGACATCAATGTGGAATTGGTTCAGGAACGACAGATATGGAATGAAGAATTAAGAGTATCATAGAAGATATTAATAGATTGAATTCTCTTGAACACATCGGCCACATTGAATGGATTTGGCAGCATTGACCCAAAACTGAAAATGGAGGCTCTGAAATGGTATGATGAACCAAAAGACAAGAAGAATTCCCAACCCAACAACCACGAAGATGAAGTGGAAGAGTGTCATGTTCAAGAGCAACTAGCTTCCATAATAGGTAGAATATCCCATTTTCCAAATTTCCCCAACCATTGCTGGTCAATACCTCTTTATTTTTTAACAATCTTGAGGAGGATAACATATGCTTGATTTGTAATTTCATCCTTCAGATGAATCCTTGCAAGTATGTTTAACAAACCCTAAGAAGGAGTTGTTCAACCTCATCATGTTTGATGAGTCCATCATTGTTTGATGTTTTAATGAGTCCAACGAAGGCGTAACTCAACATCTTTTTCATGTTTAGAGAGTTTAAAAAAGAAGCAAAAAGGAAAACTCCAAAGGTTCCTTTTCGTAGATAATCTCTTGAGTCTGAAAAGGAAGAAAGCAATACTCAGGAGAACCTCTTCGCCATATTTGACTAAGGTATTCCTTTTTCATATTTAGTCTATCTCAGTTTGGAAAAGGGTTAAAATTATACTTATGAGTAGACATATTTTCATTTACTTTAACAAGTTCAAAAAGAAAAGTGCTCGACAATCTTTTCATGTTTAGGGAGTCTGAAAAGAGTTTAAAGAGGACTTAACCTAGAGGAACGAGTGGTATAAAGAGCATGAACTATTTCTGGTCATGATGGAATTTCTCAAAACATGCAAAGGTCAAGAGGCTGGCTAATAAGACCATGCATCACATTGGTTCATCAGGAAAGGGTAAAATCCAAGTGAAAGCATATGATTGGCGAAGAAGATAGCGACAATGGAATGACAAAACCAAGGCTCATTTAGAAAAAATAGGCTGATAAAAATGACAATCATGAGAAGTAGGATGAGAATAGTTTCATTTTTACACAATTTTGAAACATGTGGAAACTATGCTTGATAATACTTAAATATGGTTTCATTTCTTCATGAGTTTGAAACATGAGAAAAATTATGCTTGAGAGTGGTTTCATTTTTACACAAGCTTGAAATAGAGAAAAACTATGCTTGAAATAAGTTTGCATTCCCCCAGCATAATGACTCAATTCAAGGTGCATGCCCCCCAAGCTTCATTTCATGCACCTAAGTAGACAACATGTTATTGGGTGGATGAAATGAACGTTCATTTACGATATTAAGTGAAAGACTCCATTGGTAATTTACTAGATCTAATAAAAGACTCAAATTGGAAGGGTTTTTGTTTCATTTTTTAACGAGCTTGCCACGAGGAAAGAACTATGCTCATGACACCTTATTTCATTTTTTAACGAGTGTTGGTAATTTAATTGATCTTAAATTACTTCATAAATTATCAACCAAGGCTTGTAAAATGATGAAGTGTATGTGCGCCATTTATGTTAGGATCCTTTATTATGTGAGTAATTTTAAAATTAAATTATCATGTTTTCATGCATATGTTTTATCTAAGAATCACTCAAAGTAAAAATATTGTCACTCTTGCAGGAAAGGAAATTATCACACTAACATAAATGAAACTAATCTGAAGTGTAGAAATGAATAGCAAAATCAAATCTAAATCTTCTTCACATTGACAGAAAAGAAAGCTAATCTTAAAGTATAGAAATAAATACCACACTAACAAAATCAAAATCTTCTTCACACTAACAAAAATAAAACCATGAACTAATTGCAAATTCCAAATCACGTGATTTTACTTTCTATCTATCAATCAAAATTTACATGTGCATAATAAACTGCTTTGATTATTTTCTTCATCCTTCACACAACGAGATTAAATTTATAAAAGAAATTCTATAGAAAATTCTATTATGAAATCTATAACAAATCATATCTTAATTGTTACTAACGTTTTTCAAGAAATCAAAGTTATAATCATTGTTGACAGCAAAATGTCATCAGGGAAAGACCCTAGGTTCAGACGCAAGGGCCTAACAAGGATTAGTTGTAGTCTAGGACAACGTCGACATTTTCACCTTACCCAAAGGGTAAGGAGTATCACTCGAGGCATGCCCTGACCAATACTAAGAAGGGTTAGAGGGATATTAAGGAAGATCTAGACATTAACTCATAAGTATCTTAAAGAATACATTCATAACAACATCATATTGTTACAATTACCATATTCATCCAAGAAAAGGCCATTAATATAAAATTTTGAGTAGGTTTGTAAATCGAAACAATGCACTTAATCATGATGCCATGCAAACTGGTTCATTCATTCATTCATATTAACTCAGAGGAAGACTCGTTACAATATACATCGAGCGTAAATCCTTAATCAAATACATAAAATACCATAGCCACAGGATGTGTTAGACCTCATGCCGAGTCTAGCTCTAGCCACTCCGTAACTTCTCAGGTCCTTGGGACCCTGTTCTTCTGTGCTTCTGACTCCTACCAGATACCAACCCCTTCTCCATGTTGTCTTCTACTTTTATCTTCTCTTTCATTGTTCCCGCTGCCAGTTCTATTCGACTGCCTTTGCCTTCGGTTGCTTTCACGCTCTCCTCCTTGTCTGCTCGGTTGTTTCTTCTTTCTCTTGACACCTTGCCGCAACTGTACATCTACTACATGGTCTACTTCACTCCCCAACTGTCATCTCCGCAACTCGACCATTGCTCCTGCCACATGTTTTCCACCTTAATTCCATGAAACCTTTCAAAATTGAAAATGAAGGCCTCAATAGGCCCTGACCACAGTTATTTGACTCATCCTCGAGAAAATCTATCTCAAATATTGTGGGTCCTGTTGTTGGTTCTACAGGTATTTCTTCCTGTTGCTGCTCTGGTCCTTCCTTCTGCAGGGCTACTACTTTGGTTGCTTCTGCCACATTCTAGCCTTCTTTTCCAAATGAAGGCCCCAATTCAGGAATAGTTGTGGTCGTTTCTTTCCTGAAGTTGTTGTAATCGTTGAGTATTGTTTTTCATGCAATCATTATTGAGTCAACCTTCTTGATGAAGTCTTTCATCATGTTGGATGTTGGCTTACTAGGCCTACTTCTTTGTAATATGTTCCATTGTGCTTCACTGTTGTTACAGACCTCTTTCAGAGCAAGAACATGTAGGTGGACTAGTGGTCTGAGGTCACAGATTTTATTTTTAGTTTTTGTAGACTCTTCCTTTATTTGCTAGACTTGTGCCTCAATGGAGGCGGTTTCTTCATCAATCTTCTACAACTGAATTGAGTTTGTGCATGTCTTGTTGTCTGCAATTAAATTTTATAGTTGTTTGCGAAGAGCATAGACACGCTGATTCTTTTGAGCCAGGCTTCCTGACTAGTCATGAAATTTCTCCATTAGGGCATAACCATCTGCAAGTGCTTCACCAAGGGACTATTTTGTAGCGGCAACGGTGATGATATTTTCATTGATTGACTAGGTGTAAATCGCAATTGGATCAGAGAGTGTTGATCTGACTATCTCCAACTTCTTTTTCATATCTATGTTTGTGGCCATCAAGCTTGAACAAACTGCCTGAATGTGTTCACAACAGTTGACAAATGTGCAGGATGTTAAATCTTCAGGAGTTTCAATGACAAGGTTTGAGATTGTTGGCCAAAGGGCCCAAAAATTATCTGTAACTTGATCTACTTGTGCTTGTGGATCTTGGTTTTCTTATCTGAGTTGATCCATTTCTTCCATGACCGCTTGCAATTATCTTTTATGATGCTCATGTTCTCAGACGATATCATCGCGTATTCTCTCTGCTCTCTGTCCATCTTGTTGGATAAATCCAAACAACTGCGATGATGACCAATGTTGCAGAGTCTCTCCCTGCATTGCGTTTAGATCTGGGAAATTACTTTGAATGGGTAGGCCATGTTAGTGTCAGTATTTTCATCCTGCCATCAGTGATAAAAAATGCTCTTTTCATATCATATTAGGGTCCCACATAGAAAATTTTGTTATTCCACCTAAGTCCTCATGCAAAAATTTACTCACTGATGGTAGCCCAAGTCAAAATCCCACTCTCCCTAAAAAAATCAATATTTGATGGCCCACTTTCTTGTGTCTTACTGAGCAAACATTCCTTATAAAAGCTCATCTCATCATGTCTTGTGTCAGTCAAGTCCACATGAAGTTTGGTTATTCAAGGTCCCATTAGCTCACTAGGTTTCATTCCTCCAAGGTCCAATAAAACACCATTCATTGCATAAGGCCAACAAAAGCATGAGAGTGAAAGAAATAATATCCCTTTTTCATTCAAAGAGGATTTTCAAACATGTAACTATGGTTGCCCGAGCTCTAATTTTCATTCCAAAGTATGAGTTTTGTATCAAGATTGTAATTTTATTTCAAAAAGAGAGATGATATTTTTTATTTATTTATGCAATTTTATGTCCATTATATGTAATAATTTACTATTCCTAAGTTATTCATTCAAACTCTATGTGCCAATTTCATCCAAGCAAAATTCAAGAGTAAAGTTTTCCAAAACTCCAGCATCATCCACTTGCAAAGGAAAAAGTCAAAAAAGAAATTAGCAAAGATGTCAAAAAGGTGAAATGAAACATTAGAAAGTGGGTTTTAAAGTTAAAGATCAAATTCACTCATCTATAAAGGAATTATTAGCTTCAAACTCAGCTTCATTTACCTCCTACCACTGATTGAGCAAACCCCAAGAGACCCTTTTCAAAATTCTGGGTGAAAATCAGCAGAACAAAGCAAGCGTTGTGTGTTCTCTTCTGGCATTGCATGTTCTCTTCATGTATTACGCATTTACTTGGGGATGCACATTCCATTAAGGAGTTTCACATTCCCTTAAGGCATTGCACATTTCCCTTAAGGCATTTCACATTCCCTTAAGGTGTTGCGCGCTTGCCTGAGGCACTGCACACTCCCCATTGGCATTGTATGTTTATCCAGAAAGGCTACAGTCACCTCCTCAGCTCCACCTTTGGTTAATAATTTGTGCATTCCCTTAAGGCACTGCACATTCCCTTAACGTGTTGCTCACTCCTTTAAGGCGTTGCACATTCCCTTAAGGTGTTGCACACTCCCCATTGGCGCTACGCATTTGTCTAGAAAGGCTACAATCACCTCCTCAACTCCATCAAAGTGCATTCGACCTACAAACAAGTAAGTAACACCTAAGGATAGTGTGTTTCTTCCTCCTTAAGTCATTCCCAAAGTGTTTTAAAAGTTTAACTAAATATTTGGTGTTCCTCCTATATCTAAACCATAGATCTCCCCCAAAACTACCCTTGCACTATCAATTCCTTTTATACACTCCCCTACATCTTCATTCCCTTTCCCTAATCCTTTTATCCCAAATACCCTCTAAACCTTTGTCCCAAAACCCTAAGTCTAAGGTGCCACAACTACCTAGGCTCCCAAAACCCCTACATTGCAAACAATTTCCCCCATCTCAAAAGCTATCATACTGGTACCCTATATCCTCCTCCATTACATATATCCCTTCACCCATCTCCTTCATATTTACCCTTCCCCATTTCCTATTCCCAAAAAAATACATTCCCACTACCTTATACCTCCGTAGGGTTTGATATTAAACACCATGGTAGATGAGGAATACAAACCACATAGTGAGGAAGAGGAAACAGATAGAGAAGAAACATAGGTCAAGAAAACACACAAACGAGGAAAGATACACAAATTTGAGCCCACAGATCTTAGGGAACTCTTGGTGTTGAGTTACGAAATGGGTATGTATTTACTCTTAATTCCATCACCTTTTTCCTCTTTTCTTATCTCTTTCATATCTCGATACGCTAACATATTGATGGATTATGATAAGAAACGGATGAACTACTCTTAGTTAAGATTTAGCTATCATAACTAACTTTTACTCTTTTTTATGCAGAGAAACGATGAAAGGAATAGTTGTTGTTCCGTAGCGATGGAACAACATAAACCAACAAAGGATGAATGGGGCACGTCGGTTGCGGTCAGATCGGAGGATGAATCAGGAGGATCAATGCCAAATATGAAGGGTGTCTGAAGATAGCATTCAGTTGCAAATCCCAGGATCGGATTTATCTTTTACCTCTTTCTGACTATAAAAGCAAAAGATTGTAGGAGGAAAGGGGATTGATATTTGTTATTTAAAATTGTAATTTTAATTTACAAACTCGTGTTATTGGAGAACACGACCGTATTGTAATGAGACTTGAGTTCAATGATTAATATATAATTGATGTTGATGTTCATTCATATTCTCTGAAGTAGCTTAGCAGTATTCACTGGTGGCTAATGGCTCTGCCTCTGGTGGATTGAACTGCTCCCTTATGTTATATATTTTTGATTCTCGCAAGTTTGATTGGTTTGATAATTTTCCCATTTTCTGTGAGTTTATCTTATTTGCTATTTACCTCTTTCCTATATTGAAGTAGTACATTTTCTTTACATGTTTTGCAGCACCGTCATTTGATTCTCTTTACGCTTATTGTAGATTAAATTATTTAGCCATTGAGACAGCGAATCTTATTGACTTAATCAGCTGTAAGAGTTTGGTTATCGCTATTGAACTCTTGGTTGACATCATTTCCATTTGGATTGCTTAACTGAGATTGAGTGTGATTTAGATTGAATAAGCTAAGAAGAGATTGGTTATTGCTAGTATGCTCTCGGTTGATGCTATTGTTAATTGAATTGCTTGTGTGAGATTTGATTACGATTTCAACAGAGGATTAAGTCTTGATGCTTAGATGTAATATTTCCTTTAACAGTTGCAATTTGAGTTTTATAAATGCATTGGTTTACTTTTGTATCAAAGGTTTATACTTCACTCTAAGAAACATTACTCTCTAGATTCATAGCATGCACATATTGTGTACACGCTTGGAGTAAAATGACTTGCTCGGGTTGATGATTAATGTGGGGTAAATAGGAGTTTTAAAAGACGCCTTTTATCAGCCAACATTTGGCATCTCCTATGGCTATGACATCCTTCAAATATCTAGGCTGTTATGATTTCTGTGAGCAAGTTCAGGCAATCCAATGCCATCCTGAGTTGACTAGGCTCTTCATATCTAAACTCCAAGACAACCAAGTCACTCTAGCAAGTATCACTTTTACTTTATCTACTACCATTATATCAGCTGCCATCGGAATCCCAGATGTTGGGGAGAAATGGTTTAAACAAGGTTATTTGGGG
This sequence comes from Pinus taeda, assembly GCA_000404065.3. Classification (NCBI taxonomy): domain Eukaryota; kingdom Viridiplantae; phylum Streptophyta; class Pinopsida; order Pinales; family Pinaceae; genus Pinus; species Pinus taeda. The sequence goes on from APFE030782040.1 coordinate 8,603, forward strand.
AAACATTATTATGAGCCTTACATGAAACCAAGGTACTGAAATGAAATAAGGGGTTATTTTCCTTTTTCACACCTCCTCGACAGATATGCCCCAATGATGAAGATTATTGTGAAATATTTTTCATGTGAAGGTAGATTTTTTAGGATTTAGTCCTATCACATATGGCTTTAGTGCATTTCACTAGGGTAAAAATGCTCAACATACCCTATTATCTTTTCCAGAGTGTTGAGAAGATGGCTTACATTGCCCAGAAAAGGGAGTATAAAGATCAAATGAAGAGTCTCTTTCATCATTCCCTCATTAAAATCATAGTCCTTTATCATCTCAAGGAACTCAACATTGCATAGAGTACCTTCATAGCCAATCCCATATTCACTCGTTCATCTACTCAGAATGTTCAAAATATCCCTTCATCATCTCATCCTTCCACCTCCATTCCTCCATCTTAGCTCATAGATCATTCATCCTCATTTGGTCAATCAACCTCACCATCACCTCCATCATCACCATTTCATGAGCATATTCATTCACCTAACATACATGAAATCAGAGAGCAAGAGTAGATTGAACAAGTTTAGGTCATCAAGCCTAAAGGGTTGATTTGGGCACTTTGACACAAACATATCAGAGAGGCCATAAGCAGGTGTTTGCCCCATAGATTGTGGGAGGGGCCTTTCCTTCTTCATCATCAAAGCAGGTACAGAAGGGTAAGGAAAATATCACAAAGACAGAGATCAAGTAGGTCGACGAGGACCTCCATGAAACAGAGAAGGAATTTGACTTAGTTGACCTAAGTGAGCATGATGATAGTGAAAGAAAAAGAATTTTCATCAAAGAAAAGGATGCACTCATCAGGGGGCTCTAGATCAACTTGCAGAGGGCAAAATACATCATCTCATATTATGAGCAGTAAAACAAGCAATTCGAGGCCAAACATGAGGTCATGGAGATTCAACTCATCAAGGAAAAGAGGGAGGCTGAAAAGGCTAAGGCTTTACTTCATGAAGAATATAGAGAATATGGTCACCAACTAGAGGAACAGGTGCCAAGAAAAAGTCCAAGGACCAGAGGCCTAAAAAAAGCATTGGAGCTAGAAAAACAGAAAGACATTGAACTAGCTAATGCGCTCACCCTAAATGAACAATCTGCTAGAATGATCAGTGAGATCCAGGAGAAGTGGTTTGAGAGGGTGAACAACCATATTGAAAAGCTCCTAGACAAGGCCAAAAGAGAGAATAACATTCAGAGAAGCATGGAAAAGTATTATTTCCAAAGAAACCAAATAGCAAGGGCAAATCTCAACGCTACTAAGGCAAGAATTGAAGCCCTAACTCACCAAGAAGAGAAGAAAAAGCTTGATATACTTGCAAAGGCTTCAATACATGCCTAGCCACACCAAACATCAGGTCCTTGACCAATTTTGAAGACTCTTGGCTCATTTTTTGTAATATTGTCTTTTCTGTGTTTTTTGAGGTAATTTCATATGAGCTGCATGGTCAAACGCACAATGCCCTAGGCGCTGCACACTTTTTGGGACAGTTTTTGGAGGAATGGAAGCCACCAATGGATTCAGCAGGACCAATACATCTAGGAAAACCATGTTTCCATCCCTGGAATGCAAAACTAGCAGGTGAAAAAGGCAAAAAACTACCAAAAAATCATGTTTCTTCCTCATTTCTGGACAAGGCGCTGCGCGTTTGACTAGTCTTGGGATAATGGAGATTTGGGAGGTCAAATCAAGGCCATTTTGAAAACCAAAGGCCATTTTGGAATCTAGACAGGATAATATTTCCAATGAGCTATCCTGGTCTGAATTTGGACACTAGGAAGGAAGGAAACAGTGGGTCTGAAGATAGCGTTGCGCGTTTGACAATTGGCCTAGTTTTTCATTGTTCTTCTCCAAATTTGATTTTTACCTACGGGAAATCAATATTTTACTGATGTAATATATATGATTGATGTAATTATCATGTTTTTACTATTATCTAGGGTAAGTACATTAGGTAAATGGCCTCCATGAGATGTAATGAACAAGTTCACTTAAGTTAGGGATGAGTCACTTTGACCACCCTACACTCTAGCTATTAGTTCAGTTTTTGTTGTAACTGCTCCTCCTCTCATGGATTCGACCCCTAACGCTAGGATGAGTTTGTTTGAGGCCTATATCATGTAATTTTTCAGTCATTCTATAGGTTGGACTCCATTGGATATTGTATTCAGACTTTGGCATGGAATATATTGGATGAGTTGCAGCTATTTTGGTGGGATTCCTATAGCATGGTATTTTGATATTGTTTCTTCTTTAGTTACTTGTGTGTGAATGTTTTGTATCTTCCATGATCCATTTCACTTTTAAATATGTTTGATTTTCAAGGTGTGATAAACAAAATACATCTTCTATGCTCTATTTTGCGAAAATAAACATAACTTGTTTAATTTCTTCAGTTTAAAAAGAATTCATGATTTTCATGCTCTTTTTAGCATCTCATTAGTCTAAACTATTTCATAACTATAATACAAAGTGTTAAAGTAACTTGCCTACCTTGCCCCATCAGATGTCTGCAATTCTGATTCTCTTTTGCCCTGACCTAGTTCACTCTCTGACCTAATTCACTCATCCAATGACTACCCCAATCAAAATCAAATCAAAACCCTGACCTACTATATCTAGCCTAAAACCCTAATCCATCCAGCCCTCTTGGTTGTTATCCTTTGGAGAGAGCCCTCTCCGGCTTGGTAGGGCTAGCTACCAAGTCAAAATATTGGTCTATGGTTACCTCAACTGGACTCTTCCTTAGCCTTGGAGATCCAAAGGAGTGATAACATATTGGCGCCGTTGTCAGGGAGCAAAAGCTCTATTCTCCCTAGGAAAGAACGACAATGACTTAGATCTAATTGTTTATGGTGAACAACAGTTGGACACATAGGAATTTTGTACCATTCACCTGGCTACTCCATTGACTGAAAATCCATAAAATCAACACTTCATGGCAAATCCACTACGTTAAGATTGGTAGCTTGAAGAATTTTCGAGATGGAAACTATTGCAAGAAGGTATGCTCCAATGAAAAGAGATCACATTCCAGGTTTCCCAAATAAAATGCCTAAGGTAAATTGGCAAAGAAATTTTCCTATGTTTAAAGATGATGATAGGAATGATTATGCTTTACATCTCATTAAATTTCACATTCATACACGCAAGTTGAAGGTTGAATTTCCTGGAGATTGTCTCTTAAACTGTTCATGGCTTCTCTTGAAGGAAAAGCACAATCTTGGTATGAAGGTTTGCCACCTGCCATTATTTGTTCTCTTAGATTTTTCCATTCAACATTTTATGAAGAATACAAGGAGTCCCACCCTTCTTTGTCCTTGGTTAACAATTGTTGTGATCATTTTGAGGTTTTCATTCAAAATCTAGAGAATTCTTATGATGATAATGAGTTCATGGATGAAGAAATCTTGGAGGCTTTGCATGACAATCCTTTTCATCACCAAAAACAACAAGTGTTTTCTCTCATGGAAGAAAAAGATGATGTATATTGTCTTGATGTTCATAAAGATTTCCCACAGGAGACAATTCTTGCACTAGTACAACAAGTTGATCAGCCAAAAGTTAAAGAAGGCATTCAACATCCTTGTGAATCTTTAGAAGGGAAATAAGACAATTATTGTTTTAGCAAAAGAAAACAAAAATTAGTATCTCCTCTGTCTGAATATGAGATAGATCAACTCCTGAAAAGTCATGTTACATCCCAAGCTAATGCACGTTTGCAGTTTTCACATAGTCAAGAAGGTGTTAGTGAAACTTCTTCCACTTTTGAAAATGAAAATCTAAGTTTAAATGAGGATAGTCTTGAAATTAGATTTGTATATCAGCTAATAGATAGTGTTTTCTTCCATGAAGATGATAGGGTTGTCATGTTTGATAACCTTGAAGAATGTTTTCTATTTAAGGATGACTTAGACTATGAATTTGAGGAGTATGAGCCTCAGAGAGACAATATGCCAGAAATCGAGTCAAAGTTTCTCATGCTCAAGGAACTTACAGCCAACACTTAGATAGAAGAAGGTTATACTTCTCTATGCCTCCCTATAAATCAACAAATAATTGTTCTTTCAAATCAGAATGAAGGGGCTACTTGTATTTTTGTTGTTGTATCTCAAGACAAGGTAATGCTTCAGGATTTTCAAGATCCCTTTGGTAGTCTTTTGCAAGCATTGGAGAAGATGAATTGTGTTTGGTTTGTTAGCATAAACCTTGGTTTCAATTGTTATTGTGAGTTTCCTCATGTACATCATTCTTCCTGCTTGAGGAAAGTGAAAGCAGAATTTTAGTAAGTAGCCATCTGCTAGATTGGTTACACTGGAATGATAACTTCACATGATTGTACATATTTCTTCAATATGCAGGTGGTTGTCATCAAGATTTGAAGCCCTAAAATCTCAATGGTTTGCTGCCATTAATAAGTTTTGTGAGTGCTTGTGTCAATTAAGTAAGCCATTATTGAATCAGTTTTCAGTCAATTTTCAATTTATCACAAGTCAGTTTGTGTCATTTGAGTTTTCAACATTTAGTCATGCTCATTAGTTATTAAGTTTTTTACTGTATTGGGCCACATGGTTAGGCACTTGGTCTACAATGTTCTTGACACATCCAAGGAGCTTCCATACCCAATAAGGCTGATGTTAGTGTTAGTATTTTCATCTTGCCATCAATGATAAAAAAAATCCTCTTTTCATATCGTATTAAGATCCCACTTAGAAATTTTTGTCATTCCACCTAGGTCCTCATGCAAAAATTTGCTCACTGATCGTAGCCCAAATCAAAATCCCACTCTCCCTCAAAAAATCAATATTTGTTGATCCACCTTCCTTTGTCTTACTGAGCATACATTCATTATAAAAGCTCATTTCATCATTTCTTGTGTCAGGCAAGTCCACATCAAGTCTGCTTATTCAAGGTCCCATTAGGTCACTAGGTTTCCTTCCTCCAAGGTCCAATAAAACACCATTCACTGCATAAGGCCAGCAAAAGCATGAGAGTGAAAGAAATAATATCCATTTTTCATTCAAAGAGGATTTGCAAACATGTAACTATGGTTGCCCAAGCCCTAATTTTCATTCCAAAGTATGAGTTTTGTTTCAAGATTGTAATTTTATTTCAAAAAGAGAGATGTGATATTTTTTATTTATTTATGTAATTTTATGTCAATTATATGTAATAAGTTACTATTCCTAAGTTGTTCACTCAAAATATATGTGCCAACTTCATCCAAGCAAAATTCAAGAACAAAGATTGCCAAAACTCCAGTATCATCCACCTGCAAAGGAAAAAGTCAGAAAGGAAATTAGAAAAGATGTCAAAAAGGTGAAATGAAACATTAGAAAGTGGGTTTTAAAGTTAATTATCAAATTCACTCAGCCATAAAGGACTTCTTAGCTACAAAGTCAGCTTCATTTTCCTCCTACCACTGATTGAGAAAACCCCAAGAGACCCTTTTCATAATTCTGGGTGAAAATTAGCAGAATAGAGCAAGCCCTGTGCATTCTCTTCTAGAACTGCGCATTCTCTTTACGCGTTGCACATTTACCCAGTGTTGCGTGTTCCCTTAAGGCGTTGTGTGTTCCCTTAAGGCGCTGCGTGTTCCCTTAAGGTGTTGCACGTTCCCTTAAGGCACTGCGTGTTCCCTTAAGGCATTGCACGTTCCCTTAAGGCGTTGCACGCTTGCCTGAGGCAGTGCGCACTCCCCATTGGCACTACACCATTATCCAGAAATGCTACAGTCACCTCCTCAGCTCCACCAAAGTGCATTCAACCTCCAAAAAAGTAAGTAACAGCTAAGGATAGTGTGTTTCTTCCTCCTTAAGTCATTCCCAAAGTGTTTTAAAAGTTTAATTGAAGATTTGGTGTTCGTCCTATAACTAAACCCTAGATCTCCCCCTAAACTACCCTTGCACTATCAATTCCTTTTATACACTCCCCTACACCTTAATTCCCTTTCCCTAAACCTTTTATCCCAAAGACCATCTAAACCTTTGTCCCAAAACCCTAAGTCTTAGGTGCCACAACTACCTAGGCTCCCAAACCCCTACATTGCAAACAATTTCCCCCATCTCAAAATATATCATACTAGTGCCCTATATCCTCCTTGATTACATATATCCCTTCACCCATCTCCTTCATATTTACCCTTCCCCATTTCCTATTCCCAAAAAACTACATTCCCACTACCTTATACCTCCCTAGGGTTTGATATTAAACACCATGGCAGATGAGGAATACAAACCACACAGTGAGGAAGAGGAAACAGATGGAGAAGAAACAGAGGTCAAGAAAACACACAAAGGAGGAAAGATACACAGATTTGAGCCCATAGATCTTAGGGAACTCTTGGCATCCCCTGTGGTTGTGACATCTTTCAAATATCTAGGCTATTATGATTTCTGTGAGAAAGTTCAGGCAGTCCAACATCATCCTGAGTTGACTAGGTTCTTCATATCTAAACTCCAAGACAACCAAGTCACTCTAGCAGGTATCACTTTTACTTTACCTACTGCCATTATATCAGCTACCACCAGAATCCCAGATGTTGGGGAGAAATTATTTAAACAAGGTTATTTAGAGAGACATTATTATGAGCCTTACATGAAACCAAGGTACTGAAATGAAATAAGGGGCTATTTTCCTTTTTCACACCTCCTTGACAGATACTCCCCAATGCTGAAGATTATCATGAATTATTTTTCATGTGAAGGTAGATTTTCTAGGCTTTATTCCTATCACATCTAGCTTTTAATGCATTTCCCTAGGGTAAAAATGCTCAATATACCCTACCATCTTTTCCAGAGTGTTGAAAAGATGTCCTACATTTCCCAAAAAAGAGAGTATAAAGATCAAATGAAGAGTCTATTTCATCATTCCCTCATTAAAATCATAGTCCTTTATCATCTCAAGGAACTCAACATTGCATATAGTACCTTCATAGCTAATCCCATATTCACTCGTTCATCTACTCGGAATGTTCAAAGTATCCCTTTATCATCTCATCCTTCCACCTACATTCCTCCATCTTAGCCCATAGATCATTCATCCTAGTCTAATCATTCAACCTCACCATCACCTCCATCATCACCATTTCATGAACATATTCATTCACCTAACAAAGACGAAATTAGAGAGCAAGAGCAAATTGAACAAGTTGAGGTCATCAAGCCTAAAGTGGTTGATCTGAGCACTTTGACACACACTTATCAAAGAGGCCATAGGTAGGTGTTTTCCCCACATATTGTGGGAGGGGCCTTGCCTTCTTCTTCGACAAAGTAGGTAGAGAAGGGAAAGGAAAAGATGACAAAGATAGAGATCCAGCAGGAGGAGGAGGAACTCCATGAGACAGAGAAAGATTTTGACTTAGTTGACCTAAGTGAGCATGATGACAGTGAAAGCACAAGCATTTTCATCAAAGAAAAGGATGCACTCATCAGGGAGCTCCAGATCAACTTGCAAAGGGAAAAATACATCATCTCATATTATGAGCAGGAAAACAAGCAGTTTGAGGCCAAACATGAGGTCATGGGGATTTAGCTCATCAAGGCAAAGAGGGAGGTTGAAAAGGATAAGGCTTTACTTGATGAAGCATATGGAGAATATGGGGACCATTTAGAGGAACAGGTTCCAAGAAAAAGGCCAAGGACCAGAGGCCTAAAAAAATCATTGGAGCTAGAAAAACAGAAAGAGGTTGAACTAGCTAATGAGCTCACCCTAAATGAACAATTTTCCAGAATGATCAATGAGAACCAGGAGCATTCGCTTGAGAGGGTGAAAAACTATCTTGAATTACTCCTAGACAAGGCCAAAAGAGACAATAACATTCATAGAAGCATGGCAAAGTATTATTGCCAAAGAAACCAAATAGTAAGGTCAAAGGTTAAGGTTGTTAAGGCAAGAATTGAAGCCCTAACTCACTAAGAAGAGAAGACAAATATTGGTATACTTGAAAAGTATTCACTCCATGCCTATCCACACCAAACATCAGTTCCTTGACCAATTTTGAAGACTCTTGGCTCATTTTTTGTAATATTGTCTTTTTTGTGTTTTTTGAGGCAATTTCATATCAGTTGCATGGTCAAACGCACAATGCCCTAGGAATTGCATACTTTTTGGGACACTCTTTGGAGGAATGGAAGCCACCAATGGATTTAGAAGGACCAGGACATCTAGGAAAACCATATTTCCATCCTTGGAATGCAAAACTAGCAGGTGAAAAAGGCGAAAAGCTACCAAAAAATCATGTTTCTGCCTCATTTCTGGACCAGGCGCTGCACGTTTGACTAGTCTTGGGATAATGGAGTTTTTGGGGGTCAATAAAGACCAGTTTGAAAACCAAAGGTAGATTTGGAAACTAGACAGGATAATCTTTCCAATGAGATATCCTGGGCTCAATTTGGACACCTGGAAGGCAGGAAAAAGTGGGTTTGAATATGGCATTGTGCGTTTGACACAAGCACTACATGTTTGACAATTGGCCTAGTTTTTCATTGTTCTTCTCCAAATTTGATTTTTACCTATGGGAAATAAATATTTTACTGATCTATTGATATGATTGATATAATTATCATGTTTTTACTGTTACCTAGGGTAAGTACATTAGGTAAATGGCCTCCATGATATGTAATGAATCAATTCACTGAAGTTAGGGATGAGTCACTTTGACCACCCTACACTCTAGCTATCTGTTCAGTTTTTGTTGTAAGTGCTCCTTCTCTCATGAATTCGACCCCTGAGACTAGGATGAGGTTGTTTAAGGCCTATATCAGGTAATTTTTCATTCATTCTACAGGTTAGACTCCATTGGATATTGTATTAGTGTTTCAAACTTTGGCATGATGAGTTGAAGCTATTTTGGTGGGATTCCTATGGCAAGGTATTTTGATAACGTTTCTTCTTCAGTTACATGTGTGTGAATGTTTTTTTATCTTCCATGATCCATTTCACTTCTAAATATGTTTTATTTTCAAGGTGTGATAAGCAGAATACATCTTCTATGCTCTGTTTTGGGAAAATCATCATAATTTGTTTAATTTCTTCAGTTTAAAAAGAATTCATGATTTTCATGCTCTTTTTAGCATCTCATCAATCTAAACCATTTCATCACTATACTACAAAGTGTTAAAGTAGCTTTCCTACCTTGCTCAATCATATGTCTACAATTTTGATTCACTTTTTCCCTGACCTAATTCACTCATCCAGTGACTACCCCAATCAAAATCAAATCAAAACCCTAAGCTACTATATCTAGCCTAAAACACTAATCCATCTAGCCCTCTTGGTTGTGATCCTTTGGAGGGATCCCTCTTTGCCTTGGTAGGGCTAGCTACCAATTCAAAAGATTGGTCTATGGTTACCTCAGCTGGACTCTTCCTCAACCTTGGAGATCCAAAGGAGTGATAACATATTGGGGCTGTTGTTGGGGAGCGAAAGCTCTATCTTCCCCGGGAAAGAACGACAATGATTTAGATCTAATTGTTTATGGTGAATAGTAGTTGGACACATAGGAAGGTTGTACCATTCACCTAACGACTCCATTGAATGAAAAATCCATAAAATCGACACTTCATGGCGACTCCACTACATTAATATCAGTAGCTTGAAGAATTTTCAAGATGGAATATGTTGCAAGAAGGTATGCTCCCATGAAAAGAGATCACATTCCAAGTTTCCAAATAAAATGCCTAAGGTAAATTGGTAAAGAAATTTAGCTATGTTTAAAGATCATGATAGGAATGATTTTGCTTTACATCTGGTTAAATTTCACATTCATACACGCAAGTTGAAGGTTGAATTTCCTGAAGATTGTCTCTTGAAGGAAAAGCACAATCTTGGTATGAAGGTTTGCCACCTGCCAATATTTGTTCTCTTAGAGTTTCCATTCAACATTTTGTGAAGAATACAAGGATTCCTACCCTTCTTTGTCTTTGGTTAATAATTGTTGTGATCATTTTGAGGTTTTCATTAAAAATATAGAGAATTCTTATGATGATAATGAGTTCATGGATGAAGAGATCTTGGAGGCTTTGCGTGACAATCCTTTTCATCACCAAAAATAGCAAGTGTTTTCTCTCATGCAAGAAAAAGATGATGTGTATTGTCTCAATGTTCATAAATATTTTTACCACAAGAGACAATTCTTGCACCAGTACAGTAAGTTGATCAGCCAAAGGTTAAAGAAGATATTCAACATCCTTATGAATCTTTAGAAGGGAAAGAATACAATTATTGTTTTAGCAAAAGAAAACAAAAAGTACTATCTCCTATGCCTAAAGATGAGATAGATCAACTCCTGAAAATTCATTTTACGACCCAAGATAATGTAGGTTTGCAGTGTTCACATAGTCAAGAAGGTGTTAGTGGAACTTCTTCCACTTTTGAAAATGAAAATATGTTTAAATGAGGACAATCTTGAAATTAGATTTATATTTCAGCTAATAGATATTGTTTTCTTTCATGAAGATGATAGGGTTGTCATGTTTGATAACCTTGAAGAATGCTCTCTATTTAAGGATGACTTAGAATATGAATTTGAGGAGTATGAGCCTGAGAGGGACAGTATGCCAGAAATCGAGTCAAAATTCCTCATGCTCAAGGAATTTATAGGCAACACTCAGATAACAGAAGGTTCTACTTCTCTATGCCTTCCTACAAATCAACAACCAATTGTTCTTTCAAATTAGATTGAAGGGAGTACTTGTATTTTTGCTGCTGGATCTCAAGACAAGGTAATGCTTCAGGATTTTCAAGATCCCTTCGGAAGTCTTTTGCAAGCATTGGAGAAGATGAATTTTGTCTAGTTCTTTAGCATAAGCCTTGGTTTTAGTTGTTATTGTGAGTTGCCTACATGTACATCATTCTTCTTGCTCGAGGAAAGTGAGATCATGGTTTCAGTGAGTAACCATCTACGAGATTGGTTACACTGGAATTATAACTTCACATGATTGTACATATTTATTCAGTAGGCAGGAGGCTATCATCAGGATTGAAGCCCTCAAATCTCAATGGTTTGCTGCCATTAATAACTTTTGTAAGTGCTTGTGTCAATTAAGTAAGTCAGTATTGAGTCATTTTTCTGTCAATTTTCAGTTTGTCGCGAGTTAGTTTGTGTCATTTGAGTTGTCATCATTCAGTCATTCTCATTAGTTATTAAGTTTTTGAAGGTATTGGGACACATGGTTAGGCACTTGGTCTATGGTGTTCTTGACACCTCCAAGGAGCTTCCATCCTAAAATAAGGCCGATGTTAGTGTCAGTATTTTCATCCTGCCATCAGTGATAAAAAATCCTCTTTTCATATCATATTAGGGTCCCACTCAGAAACTTTTATCATTCCACCTAGGTCCTCATGCAAAACTTTACTCACTGATGGTAGCCCAAGTCAAAATCCCACTCTCCCTCAAAAAATCATATTTTTTGGCCCACCTTCTTGTGTCTTATTGAGCATACACTCATTATAAAAGCTCATTTCATCATTTCTTATGTCAGTCAAGTCCACATGAAGTCTAGTTATTCAAGGTCCCATTAGGTCACTAGGTTTCATTCCTCCAAGGTCCAATAAAAAACCATTCACTGCATAAGGCCAGCAAAAGCATGAGAGTGAAAGAAATAATATCCCTTTTTCATTCAAAGAGGATGTGCAAACATGTAACTATGGTTTCCTGAGCTCTAATTTTCATTCCAAAGTATGAGTTTTGTTTCAAGATTATAATTTTATTTCAAAAAGGGAGATGTAATATTTATTATTTATTTATCTAATTTTATGTCCATTATATGTAATAAGTTACGTTTCCTAATTTGTTCACTCCAAATCTATGTGCCAACTTCATCCAAGCAAAATTCAAGAGTAAATAATGCCAAAACTTCAACATCATCCACCTGCAAAGGAAAAGGTCAGAAAGGAAATTAGCAAAGATGTCAAAAAGGTGAAATGAAACATTAGAAAGTGGGTTTTAAAGTTAAATATCAAATTCACTCAGCTATGAAGGACTTCTTAGCTTCAAACTCAGCTTGATTTGCCTCCTACCACTGATTGAGCAAACCACAAGAGACCCTTTTCTTAATTCTGGGCGAAAATCAGCAGAACAGAGCAAGCCCTACACATTCTCTTCATGCGTTGCACATTTACCCAGTGTTGCACGTTCCCTTAAGGCATTACACATTCCCTTAAGTCATTGTGCATTCCCTTGATGCATTGCGTGCTTGCCTGAGGTGTTGCGCACTCCCCATTGGCGCTATGCGTTTGTCCAGAAAGGCTACAGTCACCTCTTCAGCTCCACCAATTGCATTCAACCTCCAAACAAGTAAGTAATAGATAAGGATAGTGTGTTTCTTCCTCCTTAAGTCATTCCCAAAGTGTTTTAAAAGTTTAATTGAAGATTTGTTGTTCGTCCTATATCTAAACCCTAGATCTCCCCCAAAACTACCCTTGCACTATCAATTCCTTTTATACACTCCCCTACACCTTCATCCTCTTTCCCTAAACCTTTTATCCCAAATACCCTCTAAACCTTTGTCCCAAAACCCTTTGTATTAGGTGCCATAATTACCTAGGCTCCCAAAACCCCTACATTGCAAACAATTTCCCCCATCTCAAAAGCTATCATACTAGTACCCTATATCCTCCTCCATTGCATATATCCCTTCACCCATCTCCTTCATATTTACCCTTCCCCATTTCCTATTCCCAAAAAACTACATTCCCACTACCTTATACCTCCCTAGGGTTTGATATTAAACACCATGGCAGATGAGGAATACAAACCACACAGTGAGGAAGAGGAAACATATAGAGAAGAAACAGACATCAAGAAAACACACAAAGGAGGCAAGATACCTAGATTTGAGCCCATAGATCTCAGGGAACTCTTGGCATCTCGTATGGCTATGACATCCTTCAAATATCTAGGTTGTTATGATTTCTGTGAGAAATTTCAGGCAGTCCAACACCATCCTGAGTTGACTAGGCTCTTCATATCTAAACTCCAAGACAACCAAGTCACTCTAGCAGGTATCACTTTTACTTAATCTACTACCATTATATCAGTTTCCACTAGAATCCCGGATGTTGGGGAGAAATGGTTTAAACAACGTGTTTTGGAGAGACATTATTATTAGCCTTACATGAAACCAAGGTACTAAAATGAAATAAGGGGCTATTTTCCTTTTTTCACACCTCCTTGACAGGTATGCCCCAATGATGAAGATTATCATGAAATATTTTTCATGTGAAGGTATATTTTCTAGGCTTTATTCCTATCACATCTGGATTTTAATGCATTTCACTAGGGTAAAAATGATCAATATACCCTACTATCTTTTCCGGAGCGTTGAGAAGATGGCCTACATTGCCCAGAAAAGGGAGTATAAAGATAAAATGAAGAATCTCTTTCATCATTCCCTCATTAATATCATAGTCCTTTATCATCTCAAGGAACTCAATATTGCATGGAGTACCTTCATATCCAATCCCATATTCACTCGTCCATCTACTCAAAATGTTCAAAGTATCGCTTCATCATCTCATCCTTCCACCTCCATTCCTCCATCTTAGCCCATAGATCATTCATCCTCATCTAATCAGTCAGCCTAACCATCACCTCCATCATCACCATTTCATGAGCATATTCATTCACCTAGCAGAGATGAAATCAGAGTGCAAGAGAAAATTGAACAAGTTGAGGTACTCAAGTGTAAAGGGGCTGATTTGGGCACTTTGACACACACTTACCAGAGAGGCCATAGGCAAGTGTTTGGCCCACATATTGTGGGAGGGGCCTTTCCTTCTTCATCGACAAAGAAGGTACAGAAGAACAAGGAAAATATGATAGAGACAGATATCGAGCAGTAGGAGGACCTCCATGAGACAGAGCATTATTTTGACTTAGTTGACCTACATGAGCATGATGATGATGAAAGCACAGGCATTGTCATAAAAGAAAAGGATTATTGCTAAAGAAACCAAATAGCAAGGGCAAATCTCAAGGCTGGTAAAGCAAGAATTGAAGCCCTAACTCACCAAGAAGAGAAGAAAAAGCTTGATATACTTGCAAATGCTTCACTCCATGCCTAGCCACACCAAACATCAGCTCCTTTCCCAATTTTAAAGACTCTTGGCTCATTTTTTGTAATATTGTATTTTTTTGTGTTTTTTGAGGCAATTTCATATCATCTGCTTGGTAAAACATGCAGAGCCCTAGGCGATGTGCACTTTTTTGGGACACTTTTTGGAGGGATGGAAGCCACCAATGGATTCAAAAGGACCAAGACATCTAGGAAAACCATGTTTCCAACCCTAGAATGCAAAACTAGCAGGTGAAAAAGGCAAAAAACCACTAAACAATCATGTTTTTGCCTCATTTTTGGACCAGGAACTGCGTGTTTGACTAGTCTTCGGGTAATAGAGGTTAAGAGGGTAAAATAAATCCCATTTTGAAAACCAAAGAAATTTTTGGAAACTAGACAGGATAAGATTTCCAATGAGCTATCCTGGGCTCAATTTGGACACTGGGAAGGTAGCCAAAAGTGGGTCTGAAGAAGGCGCTAAGCGTTTGACACTCGCGCTGCGCATTTGACAGTTGGCCTAGTTTTTCACTGTTCTTCTCCAAATTTGATTTTTACCTATGGGAAATCAATATTTTACTGATGTAATTGATATGATTGATGTTATTATCATGTTTTTACTATTACCTAGGGTAAATACATTAGGTAAATGGCCTCTATGAGATGTAATGAATTAGTTCTTAAGTTATGGATGAGTCAATTTGACCACCCTACACTCTAGCTATCAATTCAATTTTTGTTGTAACTGCTCATCCTCTCATGGATTCGGCCCCTGAGGCTAGGATGAGTTGGTTTGAGGCATATATCATGTAATTTTTCAGTCATTCTACAGGGTGAACTCCATTGGATATTGTATTAGTGTTTCAGACTTTGGCATGGAATATAGGTCACTAGGTTTCCTTCCTCCAAGGTCCAATAAAACACCATTCATTGCATAAGGCCAGAAAAAACATGAGTGAAAGAAATAATATCCATTTTTCATTCAAAGAGGATTTGCAAACATGTAACTATGGTTGCCCGAGCTCTAATTTTCATTCTAGAGTATGAGTTTTGTTTCAAGATTGTAAATTTATTTCAAAAAGAGAGATGTAATATTTTTTATTTATTTATGTAATTTTATGTCCATTATATGTAATACGTTACTATTCCTGAGTTCTTCACTCAAACTCTATGTGCCAACTTCATCCAACCAAAATTCAAGAGTAAAGATTTCCAAAACTCCAGCATCATCCACCTACAAAGGAAAAAGTCAGAAAGGAAATTAGCAAAGATGTCAAAAAGGTGAAATGAAACATTAGAAAGTGGGTTTTAAAGTTAAAGATCAAATTCACTCATCTATAAAGGACTTCTTAGCTTTAAACTTAGCTTCAGTTGCCTCCTACCACTGATTGAGCAAACTCCAAGAGACCCTTTTCACAATTATGGGTGAAAATCAGCAGAACAGAGCAAGCGTTGCACATTCTCTTCATGCGTTGTGCCTTTACCCAGCACTTCACATTCCCTTAAGGCACTACTTGTTCCCTTAAGACATTGCGCACTTGCCTGAGGTGCTACGCACTCCCCATTGGCACTGCGTGTTTGTCCAAAAAAGCTATAGTCACCTCCTTAGCTCCACCAAAGTGCATTTGACCTCTAAACAAGTAAGTAACAACTAAGGATGGTGTTTTTATTCCTCCTTAAGTCATTACCAAAGTGTTTTAAAAGTTTAGTTGAAGATTTGGTGTTCATCCTATATCTAAACCCTAGATCTCCCCCTGCACTACCCTTGCATTATCAATTCCTTTTATACACTGCCCTACACCTTCATCATCTTTCCCTAAATTTTTTATCCCAAATACCCTCTAAACCTTTGTCCCAAAACCCTAAGTCTTAGGTGCCACAACTACCTAGGCTCCCAAAACCCCTACGTTGCAAACAATTTCCCCCATCTCAAAATATATCATACTAGTACCCTATATCGTCCTCCATTACATATATCCCTTCACCCATCTCCTTCATATTTACCCTTCCCCATTTCATATTCCCAAAAAACTACATTCCCACTACCTTATACCTCCCTAGGGTTTCATATTAAACACCATGGAAGATGAGGGATACAAACCACACAGTGAGGAAGAGGAAATAGATAGAGAAGAAATGGAGGTCAAGAAAACACACAAAGGAGGAAAGATACACATATTTGAGCCCACAGATCTTAGGGAACTCTTGGAATCCCCTATGGCTATGACATCCTTCAAATATCTAGGCCGTTATGATTTCTGTGAGCAAGTTCAGGTAGTCCAACACCATCCTAAGTTGACTAGGCTCTTCATATCTAAACTCCAAGACAATCAGGTCACTCTAGTAGGTATCACTTTTACTTTATCTATTTCCATTATATCAACTACCACTGGAATCCAAGATGTTGGGGAGAAATGGTTTAAATGACGTGATTTGGAGAGACATTATTATGATCCTTACATGAAACCAAGGTACCAAACTGAAATAAGGGGCTATTTTCCTTTTTCACACCTCCTTGACAGATATGCCCCAATGATGAAGATTATCATGAAATATTTTCCATGTGAAGGTAGATTTTTTAGGCTTTATTCCTATCACATCCAGCTTTTAATGCATTTCACTAGGGTAAAAATGCTCAATATACCCTACTATCTTTTCCAGAGTGTTGAGAAGATGTCCTACATTTCCCAAAAAAGGGAGTATAAAGATCAAATGAAGAGTCTCTTTCGTCATTCCCTCATTAAAATCATATTCCTTTATCATCTCAAGGAACTTAACATTGCATAGAGTACCTTCATAGCCAATCCAATATTAACTCGTTCATCTACTCAAAATGTTCAAAGTATCCCTTCATCATCTCATCCTACCACCTCCATTCCTCCATCTCAGCCCATAGATCATTCATCCTAATCTAATCATTCAGCCTCACCATCACCTCCATCATCACCATTTCATGAGCATATTCATTCACCTAACAGAGATGAAATCATAGAGCAAGAGCAGATTGAACAAGTTCAGGTCATCAAGCCTAAAGCGGTTGATCTGGTCACTTTGACACACACTTATCAGAGAGGCCATACGTAGGTGTTTTCCCCACATATTGTGGGAGGGGCCTTGCCTTCTTCATTGGCAAAGCAGGTACAGAAGGGAAAGGAAAAGATTACAAAAACAGAGATCCAGCAGGAGGAGGGGGACCTCCATGAGACAGAGTAGGATTTTGACTTAGTTGACCTAAGTGAGAATGATGACAGTGAAAGCACAAGAATTTTCATCAAAGAAAAGGATGCACTCATCAAGGAGCTCCATATCAACTTCTAGAGGGAAAAATACATCATCTCATATTATGAGCAGGAAAACAAGCAGTTTGAGGCCAAACATGAGGTCATGGAGATTCATCTCATCAAGGCAAAGAGGGAGGTTGAAAAGGCTAAGGCTTTACTTGATGAAGCATATGGAGAATATGGGGACCATTTAGAGGAACAGGTGCCAAGAAAAAGGCCAGGGACCAGAGGCCTGAAAAACTCATTGGAGCTAGAAAAACATAAAGAGGTTGAACTAGCTAATGAGCTCACCCTAAATGAACAATTTTCCAGAATGATCAATGAGAACCGGGAGCATTGGCTTGAGGGGGTGAAAAACTATCTTGAAAAGCTTCTAGACAAGGCCAAAATAGACAATAACATTTAGAGAAGCATGGCAAAGTATTATTGCCAAAGAAACCAAATAGTAAGGGCAAAGCTCAAGGCTGCTAAGGCAAGAATTGAAGCCCTAACTCACCAAGAAGAGAAGAAAAAGCTTGATATACTTGCAAAGGATTGACTCCATGCCTAGCCACACTAAACATCAGGTCCTTGACCAATTTTGAAGACTCTTGGCTCATTTTTTGTAATATTGTCTTTTCTGTGTTTTTGAGGCAATTTCATATCAGTTGCATGGTCAAACGCACAACGCCCTAGGCATTGTGAACTTTTTTGGGACACTTTTTGGAGGAATGGAAGCCACCAATGGATTCATACGAACCAAGACATCTAGGAAAACCATGTTTCCAGCCTTGGAATGTAAAACTAGTATATGAAAAAGGAAAAAAATCTACCAAAAAATTGTGTTTCTACCTCATTTTTGGACCAGGCACTGCACGTTTGACTAGCCTCGAGATAATGGAGTTTTGGGGGATCAAATCAAGCCCATTTTCAAAACAAAAGGTATTTTTGGAAACTAGACAGCATAATATTTCCAATGAGCTATTCTGGGCTCAATCTGGACACTGGGAAGGTAGCCAAAAGTGGGTATGGAGATGGTGTTGCGTGTTTGACATTGGCGCTGCGTGTTTGACAGTTGGCCTAGTTTTTCACTGTTCTTCTCCAAATTTGATTTTTACCTATGGAAAATCAATATTTTATTGATTTAATTTATATGATTGATGTAATTATCATGTTTTTACTGTTACCTAGGGTAAGTACATTAGGTAAATGGCCTCCATGAGATGTAACGAATCAGTTCACTTAAGTTAGGGATGAGTCAATTTGACCATTGTACACTCTAGCTATCAGTTCAGTTTTTGTTGTAACTACTCCTCCTCTCATGGATTCGAACCCTGAGGCTAGGATGAGTTGGTTTGAGGCCTATATCATGTAATTTTTCAGTCATTCTACAGGTTGGACTCCATTGGATATTGTATTAGTGTTTCTGACTTTGGCATGGAATATATTGGATGAGTTGTGGCTATTTTGGTGGGATTCCTATGGCATGGTATTTTGATATTGTTTCTCCTTCAATTACATGTGTGTGAATGTTTTTTATATTCCATGATCCATTTCACTTCTAAATATGTTTTATTTTCAAGGTGTGATAAGAAAAATACATCTTCTATGCTCTGTTTGGGGAAAATCATCATAATTTGTTTAATTTCTTCAGTTTAAAAAAAAATCATGATTTTCATGCTCTTTTTAGCATATCATCAGTCTAAACCATTTCATCACTATACTACAAAGTGTTAAAGTAACTTTCCTACCTTGGCCCATCAGATGTCTGCAATTCTGATTCTCTTTTGCCCTGACCTAGTTCACTCTCTGACCTAATTCACTCATCCAATGACTACCCCAATCAAAATTAAATCAAAACCTTGAGCTACTATATCTAGCCTAATACACTAATCCATCCAGCCCTCTTGGTTGTGATCCTTTGGAGACATCCCTCTCCAGCTTGGTAGGGCTAGCTACCAAGTCAAAAGATTGTTCTATGGTTACCTCAGCTAGACTCTTCCTTTGCCTTGGAGATTCAAAAGAGTGATAAAAGGCCACTGGAAATGGAATTTTTTGAGTGGGATTAGAGTGAGGTGGCTGGATCTGAAGCTAGGGTCAACTGAGGAGTGGGTGGAATGATAAATGGGTTTGGGATTAGCGGAAAATTTATTGGGAAGGCAATCTGGTAATTTTTAGCTCCCGTAGACTGCAGTGTGGACACAGTGAGATCTTCCTCTAGTAGTGGGCCCTTATAGTGTCTATGGGTCACCAATTATCAAATGTACTCTTTCCATGTGGTTGATAAGGTTATTAGGTCAAATTGTTATATTTTCAAATAAAATTTGATCATTGGTCAGTTCTAGGTCATTACTACTCCATCCATACTCAAGGTCATAAAATGTTGTCATGGTCTTGTCATCACTCCTGTGATGGGTCACCAAAAGAGTGTCTTGGTCATCATTGAAGGTCATCATATCATTTTCATGCATACTACAAGGCTTCAAAGGTCTTTAATCATGGTCTTGGACATCTATTTGGTGTCATCATTAGGTCAGGTCATCAAAAGTCATGTAGGGAGTCATGTCATCACCATAGTCACTAGCAAGGGAGTTAGTAGTTAGGGAAATGTGTTTTAAATGATTTCAAAGGCACATGTAACACTCATGGAGATGTAAATTTTCCTAATAAAGTTACAAAGCTGCAGTAAACTATATTAGCATTTCATTTCTCAAAAAGACATGATCATGTCACTCCATGACCAAAGCAAAAAATTGACTTTTGAGCTATAAGAAGACCACCCAAGAATCATAATTCTTCATTTCATCTTCATTGAGAACTTCTCCATCATCAAGCTTCATCTCAGCTACCAGGGCATCGAATTTCTTCATTAAAACCCTTGGCTACCTAGCTCAATGTGCTATTAATGCCTTTGCTGCATTTTTGGAAAGTGAGGCAAATCTAAGAATCCAAAGGGTTTCATTTAGAATTAAACAAATTCTAGGCACTTCAAATGAGGTAAGTTATCCTTTACTACCTCTCTCATGCATTCATTTCCATAAAAACTCATTGCAAATCCCTCTCCTAGGGCTTTGCTACGTTTTTGGTTTCTTGTTGGTCAACGAATCCCCCCATAGCGGATTTTTGGGGCTTGTAGCCTGAATTTTGGTTAAAAGTAATGTAAGACCCCACGAAATGCGGGCGCGGAGCGTGATAGTCTAGGGTTGTCTGCCCTAAAATATTGTAATTTAATATAGAATGTGTCAGCCTACCCATGGTCCACAGACCATGGGAATGTATAAATAGAGCAAGGCTCTAAGTGTAGAAGACAGTTTTTGAGTTTTGATTGTAGTGATATGGGTCTTTGAAAGTGATATTCGCTCTGAGCCTGTAAGTTTGAGTCTTGGGTTGTAGGAACAGGAAGAGGCTTTACAGTTGTGTGCGCAGAGGCTTGGTAGAGTCTGCCACTATGTGTGCAGACCCTTGCAGCTGAGTGCGTAGGGCAGAGTTGGGATTGTAACGGAACAAAAGTTTAATAAAAGCTAAGTTGATTTTGAAATATTGTGCATCTATTCATAGATTTGTATGTTTATGCTTCGGTTATATGTTTTTGCATCCCCTTACAGTTTATGATTGCGCATGCTTGTTATGAATGCTAAATGATTGATAAGAATATTAGGCCCACAAAATTAAGTTAAGATCTATAATAATAACATAGTAAGGATAAAAGATCTAGACCGTGCCTCTTCATGCTCTGTACAGAGCTACGCGAAGGTCAGATAGTTGCAATGCAAGAGCACAAGATCAGTTCGCGAACTTCCCAGACTTCATCAAGACATCCCTAGGGTGTAGAAACCTGGTTCCAACACCCTCCCATACTACCTTGAGTGAGACCTCAGTCCGCACACCACGAACTGTTGTCAAAAGGGCCGGTAGTTTCAAGATTTGTTTGGCTAAATCACTTCTGAACCTGGGTGAGGCCCCAACAAGCCAAAAAATGGTTCCGTGTCCGGGACTAGGATCTACCTAAGGGATGTTTGATGTCAGAACACTAGAATCCTACAAAGAAGGAAATTTAAGAATGGTTGGATAAGAAGCTTCACGAGTTCGTGACACAGAAAAACAGAACTGCGCAGATATCCGAGAAAAGGTGGCTAGATTGCTACATATATACGGAAATCCACGAGATCTTCTTTGCATCCTACTCTTCGGAACTATATGAGTGGATCACGAGGCTAGCTGACAGCCAGGGAAGGTACAAGCTCGATCAACTGATAGTGTGGACTCTGAAGCTAGTGCGCAGACTAGAGGCATTAGAAGATAAGATCATGCAGGCCGTGGACCATTGTCTCGACCAGATAATAGGGGGATTTATCGCTGAGTTCCCGATAGACACAACTATGAGCTATAGTGAAGTAGAACGATGTTTTCTTGGGGGACCGTGAGGTAGGTACATTAAATCCTTGAATACCTGGATTAAGATGTTATTATGTGGAAAGCGGGTTATGTGAATACATTAATGATTGGAATGACACAGAGCGGAAAGATCTACAAAGGTATCGAAGGATTAGGAAATAGTCCCTTAATTTCACCTTCGCGAGAGAGCGAGAAAGAGCACACTCGGGTTTCTTCGAGAAGTGTGGTCAGTTTGATAAGGCAACGCATTCCGCAGTTATCACCTCCACTTACGTCGTCACCCACTTCACCTACTTCACCTCCATATTCACCCACCCCACCTCCACCACCCCCACAATTCAGCATGGCGAGCGCGATCAAGCTACCCATATTCAGAGGAGTAGGGAATGAGGATTCATACTAGTTCTGGTTTGTGGTAAGAGCAGTGTGGGAAGCACAAGGGGTCACGAACAACAACATTAAGAAGGCCACATTGGTGAGTGCATTGCAGGATCACGTGCTAACATGGTATATCAAGCACTCAAATGATCACCCAAATGTAGGAATAGCAGAGATCCAGATTGCGTTGAACAAAGAATTTAGCCGAAATTAGAGACACAGTCAATCATCGGATTTAAAGATATCTCAATGCTTCTAGGCAAGACCCCCCTTGGATCTAGATCAGAGCCTGAAGGGTATGATCCAAGAGGCTAATATGACACTAATGGTTGCGCAACACCGTGCGTGGTTTGTGGCATCTTTGACACCACACCTGAGGATGATGTTGTCACAGCAGAAGCTTTCAACCCAGGTAGAAGCATTGGAAATGGAAATGAGGTTGCATGAAACACCGATACAGGATCTGGGATTGGGAGTTCAACAAATCGACATGCAGCTTCAAAATCTCTGCCTAGAAATGCAAATCTTGAAGTAGGATAGGGCACCTCGGCTAGAGGCGTGCAAAGAAGTGTGGTGCATAAAATGTAAAGGCCAGGGCCATGATAAGGATCACTTTCTAGTATTCATGAACTACTTGGTAGGAGGGGGCCCAATGCCATTGAGACCAGAGGCACACGTAGGGAAAAGTACGGCACCCGTTCTCTAGTGCACGATCTGTCAGGTGGGAGGAAAGCACACGACGGACAACTATCATTTGTTGTAGAAGTATACACAGACTCCCCAGTAGCTATTTTGCAATTTTTGTAGATCGGTGAGCCATGACAAGAATCCTTGTCGCAGCTATGAGTTAATGATAGAGTGGACCCCCACCTATAGAATGTAGACAGAAACGCGAGGCCTTGACCCAACCGCAGGGATGGCACAGACCAGATTTCAGGTCTGATGTCGAGGACGAGGAGAAATGGGGCCAGGAAGGGGCTGAGGATAGCTAATCTATTATAAGAGGACCGAGGCACTACGCTCGCGATTGTACCAACCCAATGAGAATATCTTGTTCATATTGTTCTTAGTTTGATCATGAGATGATAGATTTTCCTACATTGATCGCATAGATGTGCGAGAAGGGGGTACTATAGCCTACTCTAACTCAGAATATCCAAATGATGAGGTTTGAACCACGCGAAGAAGACCCCAATGTGAACATGGTGCTCAAAAGCAGCGTGAACATAGAAGAAGACAAGGGGAAGCAGCCTGAAGAAGATACATGGGTTCGTAGGGATCCTACAAAGGAACCTGAGTTTGACTTGGAATGCGGAAAGGAGACATTTATGGAAGCTAAGAAGAGATTCACGTAGGCCTCTACTTCAGGTAGTAAGGATCAACCAGAACTAGAAATGGATCCTTCTATGCTTACTACCTTTTTAGAGACATGCATGAAGCTACTTCACGATAATAGGGCAGTTAAGGGACTACAAGAATTGATAACTAGGTGCGCAGGGTCAGGTGAACTACACATAGTCTAGAAACTAGGAAAGCATACATTGCGCACAGGGAAGGAAATGAGATTAATGGAACAGATTGGCGAATACGAAATGGATCAGGTAGTTCTAGACCTGGGTTCGGACGTGAATGTGTTACCAAAGCAGACATGGGAATGCATGGGCAGGCACGTATTGCATTGGTCCCCTATTCAATTACAGGTGGCGAACCAACAAAAGATCTTGCCCATGGGGAGGTTGCAAGGGGTAACAGTTGATATCGAAGGCACAAGCATGCAGATGAACTTTGAGGTGATAGAGATTGATGATGACAACAACCTTTACCCCACGTTTCTAGGAGTAGACTGGGCCATTGATATGAATGGCATCATCAACCTGAAGAAATGAAAGATGATATTCGAGAAAAATCCCCTTCGCGTAGTAGTTCCACTAGATCCGGCCGAAGGTGCGCGCTACACCGAACCTGTTCACAATGATGACAGAGACGATGAGCTACATTGCATTTATTAGTTAATGGCACAAGACCAGGATCGGGTAAACCTGACTACAGATGGGAGAATCTCATGGGAGCATGACAGTTCTTGTACTTCGGATTCAGATGAAGAGATAGAACACTGGCAGAATCGGTTACACGAAGTAACAATGCTGATTTGCAACATGATGATTAGATCATTGCAGTGCGTGACGACCGAAGTAAGGGAACTGCCAATGTATGATGGTGTAACATGAGTGGATGACTTCTTAGACAAATTTGAAAGTGCAGTACTGGAACAACAGCAGTACAATGCGTTGAAATGGCACACAATGGTGGAATACACATCAGAAGACTTTGGGGAACTGGCGCGAATGTAGAGGAAGGATGTGCTTACGGTTTGGAAGTCCCCAGTGTCAAACGTGAGCTGAGAAGCCAGGACGAAGCAGTCTGCACACCCACCTGGGTAGATGGGTGCAAACGTGTGTTGTGCAAGCACATCCTGAACAAAGGATCGGAAATCAGAACCCAATGCGGCAGCAGGAAAAGCAACAAAAATTCCACGTCAAAGCCTTCATGAAACTATGTGGAATCATGAATAGAGTCTACCAGATGAGACAAATTGATTGGGACCTGCGCGTGCCAGCAGTCCGATGGGCCTATGGGGCCATGTGTAAGAACTTGAGCGTGGAAATGGTTCCGAAGATGATGAGCAGAGTCAAAGCCATAGCTTTGGGAAAGAATCCTCACACAATCACTCCTATAATTGTGACAGCATAGAGGGACCATAGCGAAGAGATTATGTAGCCATGGGAGGACGAACATATGCAGATTCAAGAAGCCATTTAGCAAGGGAACCTTGAGCTTCGTGAACTCAAAGAAAATCGGGTACAACTGAAGCAGGAAAGCATATTAATGGACGAGGATATCAGAAATCTGGAAACCAAAATCTCGCAAGCATTATGCGTTGACAGAAGGACGGGGCTACATATGGGCAACCCTACCACCGCACTAGAATATTGTCACTGAGAGTTTTTGGCTATACTACCATGGCTGTGACCACACCTTATTAGACAAAGCCAACAAGGAAGCACACCGCATAAGGAAGAACACAAAGCATTGAGGGGCGCGAAGGTAACTAAGGGGGGCCTGTGGACCAGATTCAAAGGTGACTTGAAGCCTCGCACTAGTAGTGTGACCACTTGACTATCCGTAGGAAGCATAGTCTCAGTGCTCCAAGCAGTTGAAAGAGAGCATGAAGGATGCCACGCGAATCCGAGAAACCAAGATCTTTTGGGTACTGATGGAGGCGAGTGTACAACTGGGGGCCTGTTGGGCAGTGGATCCCCCCATAGCAGAATTTTGGAGCTTTTAGCCCCAATTTTGTTCAAAAGTAATGTAAGACCCCGCGAAATGCGGGCACAGAATGCGAGAGTCTACGATTGTCCATCCTAAAATATTGTAATTTAATATAGAATGTGTCGGCCTACCTATGGTCTGCAGACCATGGGAATGTATAAATAGAGCGAGGCTCTAAGTGTAGAAGACAGTTTTTGAGTTTTGATCTTAAGTGATATGGGTCTTTGAAAACGATATTCGCTCTGAGTCTATAAGTCTGAGCCTTGGGTTGTAGGAATAGGAAGAGGCTTTGTAGCTATGTGCGCAGAGGCCTGGCAGAGTCCGCAGCTGTGTGTGCGGACCCTTGCAATTGAGTGTGCAAGGTGGAGTTGGGATTGTAATGGAACAAATTTTTAATAAAAGCTAAGTTGATTCTAATGTATTGTGCATCTATTCATAGTTCTGTATGTTTATGCTTCAGTTATATGTTTATGCATCCCCTTACAGTTTATGATTGCGCGCACTTGTTACGAATGTTGAATGATTGATAAGAATATTGGGCCCACAAAATTAAGTTAAGATCTATAATAATAACGTAATAAGGATAAAAGATCTAGACCACGCCTCTTCGCACTCTGTACAGAGCTACGCGAATGTCAAACAACTGTAGTGCGAGCGCATAGGATCAGTTTTCAAAGTTCCCAAACTTCATCAAGACATCCCTAGGGTGCGTAAACCTGGTTCTAGAACCCTCCCATACTACCTCGGATGAGACCTCAGTCCGCGCACCACGGACTATTGCCGAAAGGGCCGATAGTTTCAGGATTTGTTTGGCTAAGTCACTTCTGAACCTGGGTCAGGCTCCAACAAGCCAACATTTCTCTCATTTTTTTGCTTCATCTCAGTCATAAAATCCATATTTTTCCTACTCTATCACCCTCATACACACCTTATATACCTCCCCCAGCCATTTTCCATACCCATTCCATTCATCTCCCCCATTTTCCCCACAAACCCTAGCCCACACTGCGTTTCTTTTCCAAATTTTGGGTTAGGACTGTATTTTTGAGTTTTTTCCATCTTCCCCTCACCCATTTCAAGGGATTCCACTTCCCTAGACTCCCTAATTGTTACCCCTACCCCCTATAATTTCCCCACAAATTTCCCTAATCCCTATCCCCTCCATTCCCTTCCCTAAACTAGTTGCCCCTTTTTCCCTTGTTTTCCCAATCCTACCCTACCCTTCCCTCCTTTCAAACTAGGGTTTCTTTTCAAAATCTAAGTCATGACATGATGTAAGACAAATATGCACATATTAAAAATTTTAAGGATCATCTAGCAAAAGTAAACGTCATGGTAGCTTTCCTACAACAAGAGAACAGGCACTTAAAGTTAACCCTAATGTAGTAAGGTAAACAACAAGAAGACCCCCAATCAGAAAGTAGGGTAGATCAAAAGGGAAAATATCCCATTGATGTTGAGAATTTTGAAGACAAGGTAAATAGAAAACGAGTAAACAAAATTTTTTTAAAATTTTGAAATTTTGAATTTTTGTGCACACAATCAAGAGTATCCTACAAAAATGCAGCAACTGCTTGTTGCACCAACTTCAAGATTGGATTTTGAACAAATAGGAAATTATTTTTGAAACATGGAGGAGGTTTGTGTTCATAAAATACCCAAAAACAATAACCTCTCTCAGTTTTTGAATATAATTTATTATTTGGGATATATTCCCAAACTACAAGTTGCTACAAGTGAGTCACTCTATTTTTTACTCTATTTTTGGTCATCATTTTCAAAAGAGGTTTCTGACCAAATGAAGATGAATTTTGAAAAACCAAAGGAGGTTTTTGTTAAGGACATACCCAATCAAAATTAAATCCTTCATTTTATACACAGGTTTTATTGATTGGGAGATATTTAAACTTTCTTGGAGGACTATTTCACAAATCAAATTCTCCAATTTGATTGCATGTTTTAGTCATTCTTTTGTCGCACTAATGCCAAGAATATGGGAATGAATTTCAAAAAAGTGAGAGAGTTTTTTCTTAAAAAAAAACTTTATCTGCAAAATACTCTCCCAATTTTGTAAAAAGTGTTATGTTTAAGAAGATATCAATTCATCTCCGATCCCTATTTTTTCGTTGTGCTTCTCTCAGCAAGTGAAATTTTCGAGTTTTGCTTGGTCAAAGTCAAGTTTTGTGATGTAATTTATGCTCTAACGTTTTCTTATGATGTAATTAAATGTAATTAATCTTGTAAATTTCAAATTAGTCTATATTCCTACTCATTAATGTTTTAAAAAGTCAATTAAGTTGGTTTTTGTCTAAACAGGGAGTTAATTTCTAACCTCCCTAGTCTTAGGTATGGTTGGAGATATTCTTGTAAACAGTTCCTATGTTGGTGGATTCGACCCCTGAGAGGGGGAAAGTGGTTTTTGATATTTATGTAGTCTGATCTAGGTCATAGAGAGGTTTGGATGTTTGAGAATCATAGCTTGGATCTAGTTTTCACTTTTTTGCAGTAATACAACAGGGAATTGTAGTTATTATCTTGGGATTCTTGTGGTATGCTTTATTGACAGTGTTTTTTCTAGTTTTCTCATCATTTTGAAATATTTATTTCTCCTTATTGCCATATCTATGCTTTCTTGTGATCATCTCATAGGTGTTTAACAGAATTCATAAGTTATATGCTCTGTTCTGATGAGATTTTCATTATAGTGTTTTGTTCTTCTGATGAATGAATTCATGGTTCCATGCTCATTCTAATCTTGTACATTTTCATCCATGCACCACCATGAAAACCTATTTATCTCACTGAGCATACCTACCTTGCCTCATTATATCTTTGCAATTGATCATTTGAAACACTAGCCTAGTTCCTAGACGTTTGAGCTTCGTCCAGCAAACCCTAAATTCAAACCGTATTGAGTTGAATATTCTTAGAAAATTATATATTATAGAGCAATGGAACACATAAATAATATTTCAGAAACATAAACACACAAAAAACATAAAAAAAAGAGAGACACAAATATACGTGGTTTCCCTAATTTGGGCTACATCCACGAAGAAACAACCAGTCCTTCCTTTTATATTATCCAGCAAACTGAATAGATACAACCTACAACAAATCTGTTGTAATTCCCTCTTCGCTCTCACATAATATCCTCTCTCTTTCTCACTCAGAATACAGATCTACATAGAACCAATACAATTCCCTCATATATAGCGAGGGGTTGCCTTAGAGGGCAAAAAACCCAAAATTAAACATAACTTCTATTGTCAGATCTCCGCCTAATGAATGACCCAGATTCACTATGAAATTACAACATTTTACAAGGCAATTTTACATCTATTTTTAGCTTCGAGTGTGCTTCCCCCGATCCCCCACTGGGGGGGCTCCCAAATATCACAGGCGCCCCCCCTAGACCCCCCTTGCAGCGTACATTTTACGGGTGGTGTTGCCTCCACATTACGAACTGGGGTCTAATGTGGTGATACCTCTAAATAAAGAAGATAATTAGGCTCCACACCCAAAAAATATTTAGCCTAAGACCTATGTTCCCTCCCAGTCATTTTATTGGCTGTGAGATTGTAGATAGATCCCTCTCTGATTTGGTAGGGCTGGCTACCAAATCCAAAGTTGGTTTGAAGTTACCTTTTTCAATCTCCTTTCTCAACTTTAGGACACTAAGGAGTGCTAACAGTTCCTATTATCACTCAAAAGTCTTCCCTAGAAGTTATAAAAAGAAGGAATAATCTGAGTAACCAAAAACCTAATCTTTTAGACTCAGGTTCTAGCCAACCTAAGTCCAAAGAGGGCTCTCTCTTTATAATTTAACTTTGTTTTGGGTGGGATTTTAGGCTAGTTCTTAGTGTTCATAAGGTGTTGAATTTGGTTGGGTGGTGGAATTCTAGGAACATATGGATAAAGAAAGGTATTCAAGCCATTGGGCTATGGAGTCAATCAAAGGATGGCTTAACTGGACCAAATCACTAAAGGGAGTGTTCACAAGGTAAGCTAGCAAAGAAAAAGGCAAATCTTCAGGTTCAATGGATGAGATAGTCCTAACCAGGGTGAAAGGGCAATGAAGAATCCTTAGACCGAGATCAAGATGAAGAGCAGAAGGTGATCATGAGCAAAGGGCAACTAAGAATCCTTTGCTATAGACCGAAGGGGAAACTATGGAAGTAAGGGAGCTTTTAAGAATTCCCTAACTAAGATAGTTTAGCAGAAAACATTAAGAACGTAAATAGTCAAGAAAGAGAGCATTAAAGCCAGTTCTGAAATATCATTCCTAGTTTACCATTCAGATTTCATAGAAACTCATATGATTATTAATAAACATAAAGAAAAATGATAATACACATGAGAGACAGAATACTTATTTGATTTTCGCTTTACACAAGAATCCTGTGAAATGTCTTTACTTTATTCCTTGATCCAACAAGCCAATCCTGTCTTGATACAATAGCACTTTAACTTGAGAGGAAAATGTCTATATAAATGTCTTTGAATCCACCCTAAATACTTCGAAAGGTGAAGTATTTATACAAAAAATATTTACAAAATATCTTAAAACAATATTAGAATCAATCTAGGAAATCAAAATATCTTCAAGCAAGAAGATAGAGACAGATGGAAAACTGCATCATGATGTCCCTTTTATTGTGTTAGTGTTGGTTGTTTTCAGTTCGAATTTGAGCTCTTTAAGCTGGCTAATATTTGTACACTGGAGTCACCTTCGTCTTTAATCTTTTACTGATACTCTTTAACCTGTTACTCTTTGAACCTATCTATCTATCCTTTCACCTGCCTTCAGATTTACTGTGGTAACTTATAGTAAATCTGTCATTGTTACCCACCATTCATCTTCAGGTAAATTTACCTTGAGCATCCTTCTATATATCTTATTTTCCTCAGTGTATTTGGAAAAATTCGGCTTGGTGACAAATAGATGCTTCACCTCATGCTCCAGGAAGAATAGATTTTCTAAAGTATCATATAATACTTTACCTATTAGCAATGCATTGACTCCTGAAGTGATTGCCTATTCCTTGGACAATTTCTCTAATCTGTCAACGTAGTCCAATTGGGTCATAAGTTTTTCATTAATTACCATGGGACTGGGAATGCCTTTACCCCTCAAAATTTGAAGTTTTTCCATGAATCTGTCAATTCCAACTTGCAAGTTATGGCATTTTTTCTCTAGGTTAAGCATAAGGTTTCTTTTAGAAAGAACCTTTTTTACTTTAATGATAGCTTAAGTTCTGTCTTCCACACCAAACTCATTTATTTAATGCATGTTCTTGTTGTTCAAGAAATGGATGAGTTGACTAGCCTCCTTAGGCTAGTCTCCTAGGTCTTCCTTTACCTTTTGTATTGCTTCGGTGGCCACTTTCACCAGTTCTGTTTGCTCGAATATTACTTGAATTGATGGCCAAATATCATTGACAGAGTCAATGATATTGGCCCAGAGCATCACCCTAGTCTGTCCTAGTGGATTTTGCAAATTTAAATCTTTTTCAAGAACCTTTATCTTCTCACCCATCCTTAGGGATTTCTGTGCTTCTTCTTTCTGATGTATTTGGGCAAGCTTACAGTCATCTTCTAAGCTTGCCACTTTCTCCTTAAGCCTCTTAAGCTTTGTTTCCTGGATGGAAATTTCCTCCATGGTTTTCACTAACTCTGTTGTTTTCTCTGTTGAAGTACCTATTGTTGTAAATTCTGTTGTGACTGGAAGTGTTGTAGCAGGTGGAGTTGTTGGTGCTAAAGAAGCCACCAGTGTTGAAGGGACCGTAGTTGTTACTATGGGAATGGCAGTTGTGGAGGTAGTGGCCAATTCACTCTATTTGGACTAAATCAATGTGTCCAATTCTTTCTCTATTTCTTTCAACTCGTCATTTAGCTTAAGGACCAAGTCCATAAGCTCTTCTTGTCCTTTTTTTGTTTCTAGGACTTCTGTTGTTTGTGGATGATGCAATGGTGGAATTTTGAGTTGCTTCTTCAAAGCAGCTATGTCATCATTCTTCTTCTTTATCAACTTTTGAGTGGCCTTTACATCTTCGGGATTGTGTCCCAACTCAAAGATTAAGTCCTCTAAGGACTTGATTCTGGTGTCTTTTGCCTGTGAAGAGGCCTTCTCCAATTGGAACTAAGCTGATATATTATTCAGGGAGTTCTGCAATTGGTGGGTTGCGATGGCTTTCCATGTCAAGGTGGAGTAAATCATCTCCCCTGTTTGTTTGTGCAACTCAATCTGATCAATAGGATGTATGTCCTTTGCCAGCACTTCAAAATATATCTTCTAGAAGTCAGCTACTAATCTTGGTTGTTGTGTGGTAGGCTTAATGAATGTCATTTTCATTTTGCCTTCTTTCACATCATAGGATGACATCAGCCTTGTCTGGTTGGTAGGTGCCATTTTCAGGTATTGTGCATAAGTTTGGGCCTTTAGCCTTTCATTCCTGGCTTTGATGTCCTTGTACCTTTCTCTAATATCTTGATCGTTGTCTTCCGGTATCCTAAATGAGGACACTTCAACACTCTGTTGCCTCTCCAACAATTGAGTATGAGATGTGGAAGGTTCTGGTTTGCCCCTAGGAGGAGTAGTAGACCTAATTCTTTCTTTCTCTGTGCTGGTGGCCCCTACTTTCTCTTCTGTGAATTCTTGCTCCAAGACGAGATTTAAACTTTGCCTTTTGACTAGGCTGATTTTTGCATAAGTTTGTATGTTTGCTCTGCTTGATGTAGTGGCCTCCTCCCTATTCCTTTTGAGGGTTCTTTCCTCATTTAGAGGATTTTGCAAGTTAGGGGGAGTACTCATATTGGGCTATTGTGTACCTATTTGACCTAATTCCTTTGATAGGTCTGGCTGCTTTGATTCTTCTTGTACATGGGATTCTTCTTTTGTGTGTTGTTCATTGTGTGCTTGTAATTCTCCTTGTGCTTGAGATTCTCCTAGCACCTGCAGGAAAGAACCTTCTTCAAGCCTTTTCTATATATCAATTAGTTCATTTTCAATAGAAAATTCAGTGCCATCTCTGTCCGCTAGAGTATTCTCCACCCATTCTAACTGATTTTCATATTTCTCTATTTCAAGGATTTGGTGGTGAATGTAGGGAGTCATTTTATTTCTCTGTCTTCTGTTGCAGATGAAATCACAGGGTTCATATCTCCACATGAAGCTTTGTTTTAGTTTGAGCCTTTGAAGGATTTGTTTTGATTCTCTTCCAGCTTCTCTTCGATTGCATAGAAAAGGGCCTAGTTGATCTTTGATTCTGAGCTGGGCCTTCTTTTTGGCTTTAACAAAATGTACCTCATCTGAATTGATTATCTACCTATAGTACTCCAGAGAAAATAACCTCATTGGTAGGTATCTAGGCAATTTATATGGGGTCAACTCACAACCATAGATCCTAATTTCTATGTGATTTTGGTACAAGTACCAATCTCCCACTTTGTGTTGTTTTGACAGCTACAGGATCCTCCTGATGTCTGAACTGATTCTTGGAGGAGGACTTCCTAGCAGCATGGTCACTACAGGATGTACAAACAGATCTATGAAGTTTGAGTATGGATATGGGGAATCATGCTTATGTATCAAAGGAGTCCAAAAAATTACTGACCTGGGATGACCTTTAGTGTCAAGCTTTTGGAGAGTGAATGGGAACTTGTCATCTTGATAGTATAAGAAAAGGTGGTACAAAACTGAAAAATATTTAAACACCCTTTCATTACTCATTCTCAAAAATTGTTCATGCATCTTATTAGCTATGTACTTAGCATAATCATACATGATAACAAGGGGCTGTCCTGGAGTAAAAATGGAAATGAAGGCTAAAATGGTTTCATCTATGTATTCACTGGTGGTATAGCCTAAAACACAAGAGATTATTGCTACTATATCTTGACCAAATGGGGAAAACATGGTAGCCACATAAGGAGGAGGTTCTATTGGGACATGATTTTCCTCCCTGGTGAAGGTCTAAAGTATTTGAGCTATCTTGGCAATGGTAAGCTTGGGAAATTGGTCTAGTAGGTCTCCAATTGAAATAGGGGTTAAGTGCTGCCCTGGTTGCAACTGCAACATTGCATTGATTGACTCGGTAGTGATGGTAAACATTATGGTTTGGTCAGGGGGACACCACTGCCATTTGACTGGGAATGTAGGTGGCCTGGAAATAATGAATGATTTCAGGGAAAATGTGCACCTCAGGGAATTGATACTTGGGAAAATTAGATTTCCACAGACCTATTTTATCAGCTTGGTTTAGGTATTGGTCCTTTTATCGACAATACAGTTTGATAGGGGATTCAAGGACATAGGTGTCCTTGATTCGGAAGTCTTTATCAGCAAGGGGAAGGTGATCCAAGTCTAGGTGAGGAGTGGAAATTGGTCTAACGCCCATAGCAATTGGGGTGGCCATTCTCAATTCTTGTGGATTTGAGAATGTGGAAAAATGGTTTTTCAATCAATTAGGGCAACTCAGTTCCAATACAGAGTAGTCTTGGGTCACTGTGTAGTTTTTTCACTTAATTTCTTATTAATTCCAAGCAATGCAAGTAATTGGTTCAAAAATGAGACAAGGTTTCCAATGAATTTGGATAAAAGACCTGGAATTTTGGGAATATTGACTCTGAACAGGTCAACGGGTGACTGTGCACGGTTGCAGAAAGTCTATGTGAATTGGAGGGTGGACTAAAAGTTCAATGGCTTCTTCAGGTTGGCGACTAGACGTAGGTTGGTGGTTGGACATAGTGTAGTTGCATGCATGAAGGTCTGGAGCTTTAGTTTCACGATAAAACAAATATTATGAGGTTTTTGTCCTTATTAACAAAGTCAACATTTGGCGGGTGTTTGGGGAATAGTGGTACTTTTGGCAGTTAGCAGTGTGATGTGATAGTTTGGAGTTTAGCGGGAGGCGGTAAGTGGGTTTTTTCACACTGCTTATGAGCGCTGGGTGGTTTTGGGGGGAGGCCGCTTGATTCCACCCATTGGGTGCCATGTCGCATTGGGGGCCCAAAGGAAAATAACTCATTTTGGGTGGGTAAGGTTTGGGTTTAGGGCCCGTGTGAAATCAACATGGATCGTTGGATTTGAAGGGGGAAGATCGAGTGGCGATCAGTTGATGAAAATGCATGGATGGTAGTGGGGGGGCCCGGCGGACAATTAACTCGATGGTTTTGGATTTAATATGGGATTAGGGTGAGATTAATGCATCGGGCATGATTTTATTGGCGAAGGATTTGACATTTAATTAATTGATGATCGATTAATTAATTCATTTGTCGGGTTTGGGTATTTATAAAGTTTATTTTTCAAACATTGGGGATGGGGTATTAATATTAAAGGGATTTATTAAATACATAGGGGAAAAGGGTTATTTTTCGAGAATTAATATATAATAAAATTAAAAGTTAATATGAACATCGCGAAAAATGGATTTAGCGCTAAGTATAATGTATATTTATAATTCATTTGCTTTTCATAAACACATTATAACTTAGGCTAAGTGTTATTTTTGTGGGTTTTTCAGAAAAGGGGTTTACTTGGGGGTAATGGCTTTTCCTTAGGAAAAATGGTGTTTTATCTTAGGAAAAGGGATTTGTTTGGGAAAATGAGGGAGAGTGAAGGGGGGTAATGTTTGTGGGGAGGATTTAGTACTTAGGACCAATAAGTCATTGGGTCAAGGGTCTGGTCCCTCCAGAAGTCAGAGAAATGCTCTGAGCCCCTTTGACTTAAGATTTTGGGTACTTAAGACTTTTCATTGGAAATTAGTTAAGTGAAAGGTGTAATGAGTGAGGGAAATTAATCAATTGACTTTGTGGACTTGATGCATGTCCAATTGCTCATTAATAATTGGAATTTTCATGATGAGGGTGATAAATATGCTTTTGTCTAACAATCATCACAATTCTGCAACTTTTCTACTACTTACCCATCTACTCATCCTACCATTTTTACTTCTATTTATTAGGGTGCATTTAAGCTGGAAAACCTTTATCAAAACATTTTTCTTTTCTTTTACAATAGTAATCTAACTAAGTCTAACCTTATTACATCCAAGGGCTAAGGTTAAACAGTTGAGCTCCTTTTATTCACTCTACCTAATCTAATTATCTGCAAGATTACACTGTTTGGTCAAATTTTCATTCTCTAACTATAAGCATGAAATAGCCAATGTTAAACATTTTGACTATCATGGATTGTGGC
Organism: Pinus taeda; assembly: GCA_000404065.3. Lineage (NCBI taxonomy): Eukaryota > Viridiplantae > Streptophyta > Pinopsida > Pinales > Pinaceae > Pinus > Pinus taeda. The sequence continues at coordinate 44,276 of APFE030782040.1, forward strand.
ATAGGTTACCAACTACACACAGTCATTTATTTTGTACAAAAAGTAAATAGTAGTGGCATTTTGACTTGCACACTTTCATGGTATTTTCTTTCTTGGGGTTCATTTTTCATCTTTTTTTATTTTTCTTTTAGGACATACCCTCTTTACATTTTTAAATTTTTTAAATATGGAAAAAATTTGCAAAAAAAAAGGTATGTACATATTATAGGTTTAATCTCAGCCATTCAAAAATTATGACTCCTATTGGTATAGGAACCTAACAGTGGCTCCACTTGGGGATGGCATTTCCTGGTGAAATGTCAAGAACTTGTAGCTGAGTGGCCTTCTGAATTGTTGTGACTTTAGCTTGCAATTTTTCCCTTTCACTTTTCTGCATTATTTCTATTTATGACGGTAAAACTTTTGAAACTTAGGGCCTTCTCTTTGGGCTTCAACTCCAAAATTTACCATCCAATCATCTCTAAACTTTTGAAAAATAGAATATTTGCAAGTGAGTAGTGAAATCAGTAACTAGGTTCTGTGTAGTGTTTAAGCATTCGACCATTAACTGGTCCTCCTTCTATTTCTGTGCCATCCAATTCTTTGAGGAAAAAAGCATTATTACCCCTAAAAGCATAAATGATATATGGGCCTTTCCATAGGAAGTCAAACTTCCCATGTTTACCTTTATCCTCTCTTCTTGAATCCCAATTCAAAACTTTGTCTCCTAGGTAAAAATCATCTGCCTTAGTCCTTTTGTCAAAAACTTTCTTGATACTTTCTTGCACAACTTGTGATCGGATGTACACTTCTTCCCTAGTTTGCTGTAAGTGAATTGTCTGGTTGATTCTCCTTTAAATGTCATTTGGCTCCACCTGCACCTCTTGGAGTAATTTCATCACTGGTGTTCCCAAGGAAGATGGGAAAATAGCTTCCATTCCATAAACTAATTGATAACGACTGGTACCAATGGATTTCTTTGTGGTTAGCCTATCTGCCCATAAGGCATTTACTAGCTTCTTGTTCCATGTTTTCTTATTATCCTCCAACAATTTTTTGATGATATTCACTAAACTCTTGTTGGAAGACTCTGCTAGTCCATTTCCTTGGGGATAATAAGTTGTGGAGTGATCTAGGGTTATATGATACTTATTACAGAAATCAATCATTCTCTTAGATTTGAAGGTTACTGCATTATTAGTGATGATCTTGGTTGGGCACCCAAATCTAGATAGGATATTGGATTCAAGGAAGGTTATTATAATAGTATCAATGGATTTCCTTGAGGGTATGGCTTCTATCCACTTTGTGAAATAATCTGTTGCAGTCAGGATCTATTTGTGTTGGGTAGAGGAAGGTGGATGGATTTCACCAATGAAGTTAAGACCCCATCGTTGAAATGGTGCTTCGGCAAATATTGGTTTCAAGGGTAAGGGTAAAAGTTTTTTCTTTCCTTCAAAAATCTGACATTTATGACATGAGGTTACGAATTTCTTTACATCAGAAAACATAGTGGGCCAATAAAAACCAACTTTTAGAATCTTTTCAGCTATGCTTTTCCAGTAAAGATGTCCCCCACAGTCACCTACATGAAACTCTTGTAACACCTTGTCAGATTCTTCTTTTAATAAATAGTTAAGAAGGATGCCTTCGTGATTCCTCCAAAATAGAGCATTGTCAATTATGCAGAATTTTAAAGATTTTATTTTTAAGAACCTACTTTTAGTCCTAGATAATTTAGGAGGAGCTTGTAGATTTTTTAAAACATATATAATGTCAGCATACCATGGTGATTCAATAAAGGCCTGGCTGATCGATGGAGCCGCCATCTCCTCTTCATTATCCATTTCTATAATAAAATTTATGTCTAAGGCCTGACAGTTCGATTCAGCCATGAGCTTGGCTAAACATTGGCCTTTGATCAACTTTGTAGGTTTGGTTTCTAGGTCATATTCTAATATAGTAGCTATCCACTTCCCTCTCTTTCCATCTGGACCATCCTGAGTTAGGATGTCTTTGACCACAACATTGGGAACATAAACTATTACATGAGAATATAAAATGTAAACTCTGAAATCTTTGATAGCTTTGACTAAAGCAAAAGCTTGGTTTTCCATTATATTATACTTTAAAGTGGCATCCCTCATGACTTTGCTAAAGAAGGAATTAGGTTGTTCAAAACCCTAATCATTCTTCTGCTATAGGACTACAGCAATTGTGTGTTCTAAGGCAAAAGAAAATATAATGAAATCCCTATCAAACTTTGGACTTATCAAAACTGGTGTTTGTGTGAGGGCTAGCTTAATATCTTAAAAAGACCTTTTAGCCTCAATTGTCCACTTAATAGTCAAATATTTATTCAACATATTATTTAATAATCTAATTATTTCTGCTAAGTTAGAAATAAATCTTCTAAGAAAGTTTATTTTACCTAAAAAGGCTTGCAGTTCTCTGATGCTCCTAGGATGTTGTATCTATAAGATGGATTCAATTCTTGTAGGATCTATTTGGATACCATATTTAGAGATTATGTGGCCTAACAATTTTCCCTCTTCTAACCCAAATAAAGATTTTTTAGGGTTCAAAGAAATTCCATACTTTCTACATTTGATGAAGACCTGCCTTAGATGATCTACGTGTTGTTTATTAGATTTAGAGAATACATTGATATCATCTAAGTATATTACTAGGAAGTCATGGATTTCCTTAGCAAAAGCTATATCCATAGCTCTTTGAAAAGTGGCCTCTGCATTCTTTGATCCAAAAGGAATATTCACATACATGAAAGTGCCCCAAGGAGTAGTGAATGCAGTTTTAGCCTGGTCATCTGGGTGAACTAAAATCTGGTTGTAACCAGAAAACCCATCTAGTAATGAGATCCTGGTTGAACCTACTACCCTCTGTAATATGTGATCCATTTTGGGGAGAGGGTAGTTGTCCTTGAGTGAAACTTTATTGAGATTCCTAAGGTCAACACATAGTCTAATCTCACCAGTTTTCTTTCTTGTGGGCACCAAATTTGAAACCCAATTAGAGAATCTAATTGGTGCTATGATCTTGGCTTTGTACATTCTTTTGATTCCCTTTTCAATAGAAGGCAATAGAATGGGATTAATCCTTCTAAGCTTTTGTCTAAAAGGTTTCTGGTTTTCTTTTAAGGGGATGGTATGTTGTATTATGTTGGTGTCATAGGACTTGAGGTCCTCATAACTCCAAGCAAAGACATCTTGGAATTCCTTTAGCAATTCTATGTATTTCACTTTTTAAAATCAAGATCTAATGTTATATCAGTATCTATGTTGCTATTTACAAATTCTTCCTCTAAAGTTAAATTGTTTATTTGTTGGTCATTAGCAAACACTTGCCAGTTTTTCAAGTTGTTTGGGATAGCAGGTCTGTACCTAACCTTAGCAGTGTACTGATGGTTAGGTTGAAATGGTAACTTACAAGTGTTGGCAAACATTTCTGAACTATGAACCTGCACATTTTGTTTTCTAGGGATGACTGCAAGCTTAGTTCCCCCTATTATATTGATGTACCTGTTGTCATTTTCAGATACTTAACTTGACTTGAATCAAATGAAAACAAGTCCTTGTAAGGCCTAGTGATATCCAAGTTCAATTTCTCCATAACATATTTAGGCATTAGATTGTGTGAAGCCCTAGAGTCTAGCATAGCATTGTGTAGAATTTTATTGTGAATGTTAAGGCTAATGTAAAAGGGTGGTATCCTTCCTTCCACTGGTTTTCCATTAACATCAGGACCGAAAATAAGCTTAGGTTGATCATCAAATAGGTTAACGAAGTCTTCATTCTCAACGAAGTTTAAGGATTTTCTTATTTGAGATTTGTAAGTTTCATGTTTAATCAGCTTTGTTAAGGGAACCGAGATTTTCAATTTGGTTACCTCTGCCCCCAAATTGAAAGGAAAAGGGGATTTCTCCGTTTGAATGTTTGGAATTTTAACAGCAAGGTTTGGAGCAGATTGTTCTTCTTTTTCTGTATTTGAAGTCTTTTTTAGTGGATTTTCTAATCTAATGTTTGGAGTTTCTTCCACTGTTTCCTTGGATGGGATTGAGGTGGAAGGTTGATTATCAAGGGGTTGGTCATTGGTTAGAATCTACAATGGTGGGACTAGGAGGGTTCTGATTTGGTCTAGAGAGGATTTGGAGAGTTTTTGTAACTGGAACTGTTTTAATTTTCTTAGGTTGATTTGATATTGCTTTCTTGTTTTGGTCAGGATTATCATTGTTGAAAGAATAACTTCGGTGTAAATCACATGTAGACAGACATTTGTCGACGCATTTCGAACCAACAAGTGTGGTTCATCGTCAGGACAACTTGTCCTGACGATGAACCACACTTGTTGGTTCGAAACGCGTCGACAAATGTCTATCTACATGTGATTTACGCCGAAGTTATTATTTCAACTATTATGGATCACAGAAGCCTCAATTCAAGTATCATTGTTGTTCTTACTCCTCAAATTGTACTATTTTTGCACTTCGAAGATAGCAGAATCATACCCTTGCTTGTAATCAAATGATTCTTCGGATTGGGTCTGTAATTGCTGAAGCATGTGTAATTCCTTATCATCTTGAGTCAAGAAGACATTTTCCTCATCATCTAATCCCATTAAATTAATTTGGGTGTCTTTTTCAAGGTCTTTTGAATGGGATGCTTTAGCAGGTTTTCTTGAAAGGGAGGCCTAATATTCCGATCAGGCCCATTTTTCCCAGTATTTTGATTTTGATTCTTTCTAAAGTTTGGATTTCTCACTGCAGGTGCCTATTGATTATCCCAATGAGGATTCCTTTCAATGTTCTCCATCCTATACATTAGTTTTTCCATTCCTTTGGCTAGGGCATCCATTTTAAGGTCAAAGGGTGAGGCTTCATCTTTCAAGGGTGCTCTCCTTTCGTTCCTAACCCTAACTCTTTTTGCTAGAAAATAAGCTTCTACACTAACTGCGACACTCTACATATCTTCTAGAGTTGGTGGATTTCTTTCTCTAAGTTGGAATGCCATATCAATTTCAAACCCATCTGGAAACTTTATCAGAGCTAAGCCAGGTGGGGGTCTAAGGTCGACTAGTATTGCATTGTATACATTGTTAAAACTAGTACAGTAGTCCTGGACTGTTTCGCTTGGTCCTCTCTTGATGTTTTCATATTCTGAAAGGATCTGCAGAGGATTCTTTTTCTTTTCCCATCTATTTAAAAATTGTTGGTAAAATACTTCTAAACTATCTATACTATTGTTAGGTAAATATCTAAACCATGTTCTCACCTCGCTAGCTAGAGTCTAGGCAAAAATTCTCATTTGGACATCTCTAATATCAATTTCATGCAATTCAAAATGATATGTCATCTTTCTTGTATTTTGTTGTGCTGTGTATGATCATGTGCCATCAAATAGGACAATTTTTCTCTGGTAGTCTTGTGGCATGGCACCTCGTGGAGTAGGTAACAAAAGAGGGGCATATCTATTTTCCATGGCTCTAAGTTGGGAAAGACTAAGAAGGGAAGTTTGGGTTCCCGAGGATGATACAATGGGTGATGAGAAACTGGGAGTAATGGGTGACTGATGTGTAATGGTAGGTTGGTGGGGAAGTGAAGGTATAAATGGAGGTGAGGAGTGAACTTCAGAGATGGAAGGGAATAATGGTGAACTAAAGGAAGTTGAAACTATTTCAGAAAGTTCAGGGATCTTAGAAGTAGTTAGGAATGACTGAGGGGAATTTAGAATGTACTGATCAATTGACAAGTTTGCCCTTTGGACTTCAAGTTCTGCTATAAATTCTGGATCTAGAACTATGTCATCAAGTGCACTTTCAAACCTAGTTCTAAATAGGGAAAGGTCAAAAGACTCGTCAAAGGGGAGGTCTTCTAAAAACAACCACTCATCCGGGAAGGAATCTGCTTTAATTGAAGGCGTAGGACTGACTGAACTTTCTTGTCTTCTAGATATCCTTGAAATCATATTAGGATTGTTAAATACTGGGGGAGGGTTTGGATTAGGGTTGGCCCTAGTATAGTGAGTTCTCCTTGAAGCCAGATTTCTGCAAGGTCCTCTTGATGTCTGAACTGATTCTTGGAGGAGGACTTCCTAGCAGCATGGTCACTATAGGATGTACAAACAGATCTATGAAGTCTGTGTATGGATATGGGGAATCATTCTTATGTATCAAAGGAGTCCAAAAAATTACTGACCTGGGATGACCTTCAGTGTCAAGATTTTGGAGAGTGAATGGGAACTTGTCAACTTGATAGTATAAGAAAAGGTGGTACAAAACTGAAGAATATTTAAACACTCTTTCTTTACTCATTCTCAAAAATTGTTCATGCATCCTATCAGCTATGTACTTGGCATAATCATACATGATAGCAAGGGGTTGTCCTGGAGTAAAAATGGACATGAAGGATAAAATTATTTCATCTATGTATTCACTGGTGGTATAGCCTAAAACACAAGAGATTGTTGCTACTATATCTTGACCAAATGGGGAAAACATGGTAGCCACATAAGGAGGAGATTCTGTTGGGACATGCTTTTCCTCCCCGATGAAGGTCTAAAGTATTTGAGTAATCTTGATAGTGGTAAGCTTGGGAAATTGGTCTAGTAGGTCTTCAATTGAAATAGGGGTTAAGTTATGCCCTGCAACTGCAACATTTCATTGATTAACTCGGCGGTGATGGTAAAAAGTATGGTTTGGTCAGGGGACATCACTGCCCTTTAACTGGGAATGTAGGTGGCATGGAAATAATGAATGATTTTAGGGAAAATATGCACCTCAGGGAATTGATACTTGGACAAATTAGATTCCCAAAAACCTATTTTATCAGCTTGGTTTAGGTATTGGTCCCTGTATCAGCAGTACAGTTTGATAGGGGATTCAAGGACAAAGGTGTCCTTGATTTGGAAGTCTTTATCAGTAAGCAGAAGGTGATCCAAGTCCAAGTGAGGAGTGGAAATTTGTCTAATGTCCATAGAAATTGGGGTGGCCATTCTCAGTTCTTATGGATTTGAGAATGGGGAAAAAGAGTTTTTCAGTCAATTAGGGCAACTGGGTTCCAATACAAAGTAGTCTTGGGTCGTTGTGAAGTTTTTTCACTTAATTTCTTATTAATTCCAAGCAATGAAAGTAACTGGTTTAGAAATGAGACAAGGTTTCCAGTGAATTTGGATAAAATACCTAGAATTTTGGGAATATTGACTCTGAACAGGTTGACGGGTCACTATGCACAATTGCAGAAAGTGTGTCAACTGGAGGGTGGACTGTGAGTTCAATGGCTTCTTCAGGTTGACAATTGGACGTAGGTTGGTGGTTGGACATCGTGCAGTTGCATGCATGAAGGTCTAGAGCTTTAGTTTCACAATAAAACAAAGATTATAAGGTTTTTGGCTTTATTAACAAAGTCAACATTTGGCGGGTATTTGGGGAATAGTGGTACTTTTGGCAATTAGCGGGGTGATGTGATAGTTTGGAGTTTAGCGGGTGGCGGTAAGTGGGTTTTTTCGCACCGCTTATGAGCGTTGGGTGGTTTTGGGGGGAGGCCGCCCGATTCCACTCATTGGGTGCCACGTCGCATTGGGGGCCCAAAGGAAAACAACTCATTTCAGGCGGGTAAGGTTCGGGTTTAGGGCCTGTGCGAAATCAACGTGGATCGTTGGATTTGAAGGGGGAAGATTGGGTGGCGATCAGTTGATGAAAATTCACAGATGGTAGTGGGGGGGGCCGATGGGTAATTAACTCGGTGGTTTTGGATTTAATATGGGATTAGGGTAAGATTAATGCATCGGGCATGATTTTATTGGCGGAGGATTGAATTTTAATTAATCGTTGACTGATTAATTAATTCATTTGTCGGGCTTGGGTATTTATAAAGTTTATTTTTCAAACTTTGGGGACGGGGTATTAATATTAAAGGGATTTATTAAATACATAGGGGAAAAGGGTTATTTTTCGAGAATTAATATATAAATAAAATTAAAAGTTAATATGAACACTGCGAAAAATGGATTTAGCGCTAAGTATAATGTATATTTATAATTCATTTGCTTTTCATAAACACATTATAACTTAGGCTAAGTGTTATTTTCGTGGGTTTTTCGAAAATGGGGTTTACTTGGGGGTAATGGCTTTTACGTAGGAAAAATATTGTTTTATCTTAAGAAAAGGGATTTGTTTGAGAAAATGAGGGAGAGTGAAGGGGGGTAACGTTTGTGGGAGGAATTTTATTACTTAGGACCTATAAGTCATCGGGCCGAGGGTCCGGTCCCTCTAGAAGTTAGAGAAACTCTCTGAGCCCCTTTGACTTAAGATTTTGGGTACTTAAGACTTTTCATTGGAAATTAGTTAAGTGAAAGGTGTAATGAGTGAGGGAAATTAATCAATTGACTTTGTGGACTTGATGCATGTCCAATTGCTCATTAATACTTGGAATTTTCATGGTGAGGGTGATAAATATTCTTTTGTCTAACAATCATCACAATTCTGCAACCTTTCTACTACTTACCCATCTACTCATCCTACCATTTTTACTTCTCTTTATTAGGGTGAACTTAAGCTAGAAAACCCTTATCAAAACATTTTTCTTTTCTTTTACAATAGTAATCTAACTAAGTCTAACCTTATTACATCCAAGGGCTCAGGTTAAACAGTTGAGCTCCTTTTATTCACTCTACCTAATCTAATTATCTGCCAAGATTACACTGTTTGGTCAGATTTTGATTCTCCAACTATAAGCATGAAATTGAAAGCATGAAATAGCCAAGTTTAAACATTTTGACTATCATGGATTGTGGCATAGGTTACCAACTGCACATAATCATTTATTTTGTACAAAAAATAAATAGTGGTGGCATTTTGACTTGCACACTTTCATGGTATTTTCTTTCTTGGGGTTCATTTTTCATCTTTTTTGACCTTTTTTATTCTTTTTGTCCTTTGATATTTCTTTTAGGACATACCCTCTTTACATTTTTTAATTTTTTAAATATGGAAAACATTTTCAAAAAGCAAAGGTATGTACATATTACAGGTTTAATCTCAGCCATTCAAAAATTATGACTCTTATTGGTATAGGAACCTAATAGGCCCGACCCTAGAAGTAGGGATATCAGTGACAATGTGTAAGTGCCATTGCTTTGGAGGGACGCGTTGTACTACTACGTGGACTCTACTTCCATCTCTTCTGTAGCCACACGTGTATGAGGGGGAATAGATTCAGACAAGGTTGTGGAGGTGGAGGTTGTATGTGGTGATGGATCCTATGACCCTAGTGAGACTGTGGATGTGGATGGAGGATCCTCTTCAACAATGTGTGACATGAATACTGATTGGCCAACCTCTCTAGTGAGGTCGACAATCTAAACTATAGGGGTTATCTTGGGTTTCTTAGTGGCTAGATTTTTAGTTCCTCTTTTCTGTATCGATTTAGATATTGTTGTCTTTGGTTGTGCATGAGGGCCAACATGAGGAATTGCTACAGATAAAGTTGTGGTGATGATTGGATTAAACAGTGTAGATCCTTGAAAAGATATGGATTACATTGTCTTACCTAAGGGTTCTGTGAAACTTGCAATTTTTTTTTTTGAGGGAAGACATCCATTGCTCCATTTAAGTAAACATAGGCTCCAGATCGTCCTCTGCTGCTCTCTTCCTACTTCTTCCCCTATTGACAGTTGAAGTTGCATGCCTTCAAATAGGTACCTGTATTTTCCCTCTGCAATCTCACATGAAACCCTTGGCCATGAACCAACCTCAGTGTGGAATGTTGCTTCCGTTAATGCAAACTTTTGTGGCCTCATTTGTAATGTTTCTGGATGAACACATCTTGGTCTAACATATGTATACCCATGGGTAACCCCAAACCAGATATTCTTCAAAAACTCATCCAATAGTGCCCTGGGTATTCGCTCTGTCACTCTGATTATATTTAGCATCGTTGTGTACCAATCCCTGAAAGCTGCTTCATTGACTTCTTTTCTACTCGAGTCTCCTGAGGTTCTCCATGGGTCATACCTAAGTGCTATAGGTTGATCTTCTCTAATTTAAACCAGGTCTCTTCCTGTCAGTGGATTCCATTTCCACATTACTAGCATCATGAGTATATATCCAAATATAAAATTGGTGTTTCTCTTATATATGTCTTCACAAGCTTCGAAGAGTTCGTTTAGCAGGAAGGCTGACCAGTTGAGCACCTCCCCTTTGTAGCAACATTCTGCAACTGATATTGTGTCTAGGATACACTCATTCTGGTTAAAATGTCTCATTTTCTTCCATGTTATGATATAGCAAGAGAATTTTATTTCTTCCTTGTTGATAAGGTCAATATTTGCGCCTTTTCCTTCGCGCCTGGTCTTATATTTTTCATAGTAATGCTTGTGACCTTTTGTCTTTTCTCACTTTGTTCCTCCTTGGAACGCAGAAGATACTGCATTTCCTGTTGTTGAGAGTCCTGTCAATCGTTGGATATCATCGACATGAATTGGGTATTCTCTATCCAGCCACAATGATCTGCCATGCATCCTATTGGCAAGGAGCTTAGTACATTACATCGCAACCACTTGCATACCAAAGACTGGTATATTTCTGAGATTAATAAATTTCGATCGCTGGAGGACTCTAAAATCATATTTAACTTTTGTGGTCATGGTGCCATCTCCGTTGCAAAAATCCTTTGTATATACTTCTCACTTCAAAGCTGGGAATTGGAAACAATTTTAGAGAAAATTGTCCACTAACATTGCCTTGTCATACTTGCCATACAGAGTTTCCAAAACTATAATTCGTTCTTCCAATCAATCCTCTGTGACCGAGATAATTTCCTTTGTCACCTTGTTGCACCTCTGATAGAAGATTTTTATCAGAGGCTTTTATTTTCCACGTCTCTGTTGCTGCTAGTTCTCAGACTGAATTTTGAGTTCTTCTATCACCTACATTTGAAATTCTATAACTTCTTGCATAGCCATGAAGATTAATTAGATTCAAATTTGACACAATGTTTCTGACTAGACTTGGTAAATAATTATTACGACAACTTTCCCTATGCAAGATTAATCATGTTATTCCTCCATCAACTGACCTGGATCTAACTAGGATGATGTAGCATGGGAAAGGATAGAGTGGCGTGCATGGTTAATAAAGTTTCCATAATGGTGTACAATTATTAGCTAATTTCTTCCCCAACGGGAAAAGGTTGTACAGAAATTTATCTGACAGGTGTATTATGGTTTACTTATTTTAGAAAAGACTAGCTGTACGATGGATAAGACTCATAAAATGTGTCAGTATCCCCCCTGACCACAAGTGGGTTGTGATTCCATGGCATTGTTTCCACCACCCAACTATCACGTGCTATTTATTCTCTAGGAAAAATCAAAATAAATTGGAATGTAATCAAATATGCAACTGACTATGCAACTAACTATGCAACTGACTATGTATTATTGACTATAAACCTACTTGTGGACTCATCTCCAAGACCCTTCCAATTTAATGACATGAATTTAGACTTGTGGAAATGCTTCAATATTGCACCATTCACCCATCCTTGTAACATTATCCCATCTAGTTGTGTTAGCTTCACCACACCAGACTCTTTGATCTCCGCAACCATGAATGGCCCCAACCAATGCATTTGTAGTTTTCCTGGGAATTTCTAAAATTTGTTGTCATATAGTAGAACATGATCTCCTACCATGAAAGATTTCTTCTTGATGTGCCTATCATGCCAAGCCTTCTGTCTCCGTTGTTCAACTGATTGGTGGAATTCAGCTAAAAACCTTGATTCGTCCAACTCCATTAGTTGTTCCAACCTCTCTTTTAAGGATGCATCATCTATCATTTCAGTGGCCTGAGAAATGATGATGCTTGGGACAATGAATGCTGCTTGTGCTACTACTTCTCGAGTGTATACCCATTGGAATAGTGTTTTCTTGTGTGTCCATTTTACCGTTGTTCTATAAGCCCACAATGTTGTTGGCACCCACTCATCCCAGTCATCTCGATTTTCTCATACAATTTTTGTTAGGCCCTCCTTGAGTATCTTATTGAAGGCTTCAATCGTTCCATTGGCTTGAGGATGGTAATGGTTGCTCTTGTGATGTTGGATCAGAAAATTCTTTAGGAGAGAAGTGACAATTTCATTAATGAAATGAACCCCTTGATCACGAGTTAGGTTCTTCGGACATCCAAACCTGGATATGCTTCCTCTACCTACCAAATAAGGTAATATGTACCTGTTATGATGTATCTAGCATGGGAATAACACGTTGGTGGATAAATTCTACTACCCATTTCTCGAGAATTTGTATTGTGTGTACCGGATGTAAAGGCAATTCATCTCAAAGCAATGGCTTCCCAACTCTCTGACAAACATCACAACTCTTCGCATACTCCTTAGCATCCTTGTGGAGGGTAGGCCACCACAACCTAGCTTGTAATATTTTCCTTGTGGTATCTTTTCCCCCGACATGGCCCCCCACAACCCCATCGTGGCATTCCCACATCACATATTTCCTTTCATGTTGAAGGAGACAATGTCGTAGAACTTGATCAAGTCCTAATTTGTATAGATGTCCTACAATTAGTTGATAATATACCACTCTTACTATTAGGTATATCTTTTGCATTGTTGTGTATCCCTCCAAGTAGTGTCATGTTGATAATAACACAATAATCTCCTCTAGATAGTCTGGTATGGCCTCTATTCAGAATAATTCAGTGTCTGGCAGTTGGTTGTCTAGTGGTCCTTCATTCTTTCCTGACTCCAACCTGGATAGGTGTTCTAGCCCCACATTTAACCTTCCCAGTTTTATAACCACTTCAAATGTGAATTCTTGGAACAGTGACAACCATCAATAGATCCTTCCTTCCACGACTGGCTTGTTTACCAAATATTTTAAAGTTGAATGGTCCATGAAGAACTTGAATGGTGCTCCCAGCAGATAGTGCCTGGAGTTTTTAAAGGAGTAGACCATGGCCAATGCTTCTCCTTCCATTGTGGTGTAGTTCTTCTCTCTTGTTGATAGTTTCCTACTACCGAAGTAAATTGGGTGGTCTATGTTTCTTTCTCTGGGTTGCGTCAGTATTGCTCCTAGTACAATTCTTGATGTGTCAATGTGTACATGGAATTGTTTATTCCAGTTTGGGTATACAAGGATAGGAGCGCTCACTAGTTTTTCCTTTAATTTGTTCACCGCTACTTGATATTCCTCTGTCCACCTGAATTCTTTCATCTTCCTTAGCAGTCTCTCCATGGGATCCGTAATTGAGGCATAATTATGGATGAATCAGTGGTAATATCCTGTGTGGCCTAGTGCTGATCACAGTTGCTTCACATTATTCGATGGATCCATATTTACAATTGCCACAACTTTTGCGGGATCTATACAAACACGATCCTTGCAAACAATATGGCCCAACAGTGTTCTGAATTGAACTGCAAAGATACATTTCTTTAGATTTAAGTAGATTTGTAGTTGTCTGCACTGCTCAAACATCACTTGAAGGAGACTAGTGTGTTTCTTTAGCAAGTTCTATATTGTCCAGTCATCCATATATACTTCTGAGGATCTGTGAATGTAATATCTGAAGGAAGCTATGACAATCTAGGAGAAAACAAATGGTGCATTCCTTAGACTGAATGGCATGACATGATAGGCATAAGACCCCCATTTTGTGGTGAATTTTTTTCTTCTTATCTTCTTCCACTATGCGAACTTGATGATATCCTAAGAATCTATTGGTGAAAGAGTAGGCCTCATTCCATGCAACGTTATCTAGGACCTCGTCACTGAATGGCATTGGAAATGGGTCATCTACACATGCATTGTTTAGGCTCCTATAATCTACACAGACCATGATCTATGTGGCATCCTTCTTGTTTTGTATTAAAATTGGGTTGATCCATTTTGCTTCATCTATTGTGAAGATAAGTCCTGCTTCTAGCATCTTGTCAGTCTCTTTCTTGACCTTCTCTTTTACCCTCAGGTTTAGCCTGTATGGTCTATGATTTATTGTTCATGCATCTGGCTTCAACATAATATTCATCTCCCTGATGTCCCCTTTTATTCCTTTTAATTCAACAACAAAGGCTTGAAACAACTCTTCATATTCATGAAGCAAATAAAAAATTTCCTTATTTGTTTCGTCATCCCAATAATCCCCAATGGATGTCATCTTAGGTTTGTTTTCGGAGCCAATGTTTTTCTTCTGCACTTTTATTGGGAGAAAATGGGGGGCATCCAATAAAGAGCCCTCTTGAATATCTCGCTCTCCTTTAGTTTCTTGAAATGTCAAGTGCCTGAGTAATTCCAAATCATCCTCCTCTAGATCCACGTTAAATTTTCCGCAAGACATGAATTCTGGATACCCAGCCTCTTAGAAATATTGTAGGAATCTCTCATCAATGCACTCCTCCCATAGTTGTCCTGGAGTAAACAGGATTGTTTTAATAGCATACAAGGTCTCAGTCAGATGTTGGTCACTATCGTTGAATGAGAAATTGATGTTGAATTAGTTAGCCATAACATCCCAGTCTGTGGTTTGTCTTCTAAGTTCCTCCTGTATATACCATGCTTGGGGAATCATACCCAAGGTGTGTATGAACATGTGCACCCAAAGTTCCTTTGGAACTCGCTCTTTTCTCCACTTCTCTATGCAGTTTTCCACATGTTTCTGAGGATAAGAGTTTCCTCTATATTTCACCTTCTCCTGCAGTCAATTTTCTTCCTATCTAAATCTTTCTCTCATGGCCATCTTGATAGTCTCCCATTCACACAAGGTGTTGTGATGCACTCCCCACCACCTTGATGGCGTGGCCTGTAATGCAATATCCAATAATGGGACCTTGTGGCTTTCCCTTATAGCTCTATCCACTTTATTCAGAAAAGTATCTATTGATTCTATGCCATGAAAAGTTGGGTAATTACGTACCTCTACCCCAATCTAGTTTACTCTGCATATCTTGGGACATCGTTTGGTATCAACCTCATAATCTCCTTATTGCCACACATCCTAAGCACTTCCTCACCATCTTCTAAGCTTTGCATACTTCTCCAACTGACCGATCCTCCTGTTGTGGGATTGATTTAGTCTTCTCTTTTTCCTGCAGTTAGCCTGTACAACTGATCCAATATCCTAGGTTCATCTAGATCATCTACAGGTTCGGTGAACCTTGGTCCCTGATATGGATCTAGTGGTTCTATTACCCGCATCCCTTCTACTTAAAAAATCATCAACTCCTTCTTCAAATCAATGATGGCATAGTTTTGATATGCCTAGTCGATACCAAATGTTATCACCAAAACAGGAGTTTACTTTTTCTTTTGCATGGTCTTAGATGAGTGTGTCAAGTCATCTTATGCTTAGTGGGTAGGTGTTAGGTTAGGAGTCTCAAAGGTTTAGTTTTCTTTTGTGTCCAAATAAAGTATAACATCCCTTTCTTATGTTTCATGAGTCCCACAACCCTGTTTAGGAACTCATAGCTCAAGGAAAATTTGAAAATTTTGAAATTAGTTCTGAAACTACATTTTCATAGCGCAGACATTGTTGCGCTACGAAAACACTGCTCTTTTCGCAGCGCTTTTCGTAGCGCGGATTCATAAAAACAGTCTTGTCAAACATCAATCCGGTAAAAAACCTGTTAGAATTTTCATGATTAGGTGTCAGTTACAAGTTAGTCCACGAGCATGCCACCACTCCAAAATCATCATTTTGAATTTAGGTGTCATTATGTATGATAATTTCAAAATTCAAAGACGCTGGCTAGTCTCATCATCTTAAGTTGCATGCAAACCCTTGAAACAGAGTTGTTTTCGACAGTAAACTTTGGGAATCATTCACCAAGGTTTTTCCTCATCCATCATTCAGGCAAGGCTGATCATCATTCAAGCGAGGCTGATTAATTGAATTTCAAACAATTTGGTTTTGTTACAGTGACTCAGAAGAAAAGATGACGGAGAAAAAGAAGCACCACAGGTCTGGCCATTATTTGAGAACCGAGCCAGAAAACACTGAGGTCCTAAGCAGAGACAAAGCAGTTGTAGAGGCCTTCAAGAAATTAGGGCGCTGGAAGTTTGTAAAAAATTGCAAGGAGGGAATACCCAAGTAACCAACGAGTTTGCACTTCATTTTTATGGTTTAAAAACAAAGGTCGAAATGCTTGATATGCAGGTTTCTCCAGAGGTTATAGCGTTGGTGACCGAAATTCCTAGGGGACAAGAGGCCTGGTTCAAGAACTTTAGATTCAACATGGAATCATGCAAGGTGTTCCTGAAGCCACAGTTTTCAAAAACTGACTTAACCAAAGTAGTTCCCAAAGACTACATCAAGGACAGCTACACCAACCTACTCTTCAACATTCAGCGTTATTTCTCCTATGAAGGCAGATACCAGAAGGTCTATTCATATCATTTTAAACTTCTTTTACATTTTACTTGTATGATTTCTCTAGATTTGCCTTACTTCCTATTTCGAAGTATAGCTAAGATGGCAGATAAAGTTCAACTAAAGTCCGAAGGGTGTGAGACTTCCCTGTTTCATCATGGCCTAATTAAATTGATAGTGTTACATGAACTCAAAAGGGTAAAAAAGGATTGGTCTTCATTTTTGTTTGTATGTGATTTTGGAATAGAAAAAACAAGGTGAAGGTACTAGCTCTAGGGTCAAAGAAACTTCATCAGAAGAAGCTAGCAAATCTACAATGACTAGGGAAAAAATGTTTGCTAAATTAAATCCAAGGAAGCAGGTGAAGGAAAAAGCAAGCAAAACCTCAGCAGCTAAAAGTCTAGCAGTCATTCTTGAAACTCCTAAATCTACCAAGGGAAAGAAATCTAAGCTAAAAGGAGAAACACCAGAATAATCATCCAGCAAACCAGTTCAAAGGAGACTTACTAGGAGCCAGATTGCAAGGGAAAAGGGGAAAACAATGATTTTAGGAGAAGGTTCAAGTTTGAAGGGTGGCTTAAGTGATATTTCAAGGGCCATTGAAATTACGGAATCCCCTTTGGTGCAAGCAGATGTGATAGACGTTGATCAGAGGAAGTCAAAGAAAGTGAAATCCTCCAAAAAATTGGAATTTAAGGATGAGGTTGCAGATTTTGTTTTCAAACCCAGAAAACCCTTAACCTAGAAACCTAAGAAGCTACAACAGTCCAATGTTGAATTGGAGAGAACAGAAGAAGCCTTTGTTGTTCAGGAAGAGTTAGAATTACCATCTTCAAGACTTGAAGGAGACAAAAAAGTGGTTCCTGCTTCTCAAACACAAAAGGCCAGTTATGAAGTCATGGAAAGGAGGGTAGAAGCTGCCAACAATGAGATTTCTAAACTAAGGGCAAAAGAAAGAGAACACGTTGCGGAAAAGACAAACTTCAAAAGGATGAAGGCTCTCTGGGAGACTGAAGGAGTGCCTAAAACAGAAATAGTTAGCAGTGAACAACAATACTTTACCTGGACTGTTCCTGCAATCAAAGAAGCCAAATTTGTGAGAAAGATTAATACTCAGCTCAAACCTACAAACAAGGGATTGAAGAGGAAAATTGAAGATCTGGAAATACAACTAACCACTCTGGAGAAAGGGTCTACAACAATGAAAAAACAAAATGTTGAAGAAAGGCAGTGAATGAGATGTATTGAAACAGTTTTTGGCACATAAAAGAATTTTGGCATAGAAAGGAAGAGCAGCTGCAAAGAAGAGCATCTATGAAGGGATGTGATTTTGATTTTTGGTTAATACATCAGTCTTCTCAAAATTTTGGAAAAAATCTCCCAAACCATTGATTTTTTGTAGGTCGTGTTGAAAAAGAACACACACAGCAGTTTCGTAGCACACTACAAAACTGTTGAAGATGATCATTTGGCTCTTATAGATGCTTTGTAGAGGAAATGTTGGACCAGTTCCAAATTTTGAAGTTTCAAATGAATATAGGTTCATGTTTGAACTCTCAGATGGCAGCGGTGCAGGTAGCAAAGCTTCAAGGAATACTCCATAGGTAAAATAAAGGCTCTGCTACAAAAAACAGAGTATTTTCGCAAGCACAGTAATGTTTTCATCAACATGCTCAAGTTTCCCTTTTTTGCACAGGTGGAAAACAATGTTTCAACAAATCATTAATGCTTGACACCTATACACAAACAAAGAACTGTTTGAAGATAAGAACAAAAGGTTAAGAGCCTAAAAAAGAGGAACTATGTCTCCTAATTTTTAGGGCAGTTAAGGCATAATATAACAGGTTTTGCAACAGCATCATGGTCATCATCAAAACTCAAGGACAGGGTTGGAAGCTGATTAAACAGTGTATTAAAGACTCGAATAAGGTTGTTGAAGGCTTGTTTTAGGATTTTTAGTCCTATTTGTATTAGGACTCTTAAAAGACAGCTAGCTGTCAAGTTGTAATTAAATAGTTTGTTTTGAATAGATACTTGTCTCAGTTAGGAATTCGAATTCCTTCAAAGGTGGAAGTATCCAATGATGTAAAGTTCTATATTAAGCTTGAAAATTGAATTCCTAAGGGTTGGAAATTTCATTAGTGAAGGAAAGATTGTTTTATTGTAAAAAACTGTGTTTTTCATACTTAATACAAAGATCAGTTTGATTACTCAAGATTCATAAAGAGTTTATGTGTTTGATTTTCTTATGGCTTTGTTCAATTACTTATTTGTAGTGGTATGAGCTTGTGATACTTAGAATTCATTGCAAAATGATCTAAATTCATTCACATGCTTGTAAACTGCGTTGTTTCACTGTGTTACTGTTTTATTCCTAAACCTAAACTCTAAGTGCCTTGACTTCCATGCTTTGTTGATCATGTTGCTTTGTTGAATACTGTTTTGACTCCATAGCCCAATAGATATCTGCTAATCATAGTTTCAACCAGCCAACTAGTTGTACTTTTGTTCATTTTGTTCCTAGAGTTAGCCATCTAATCATTAATAGAAAACCCTAAACCCAGTGATAGAGCCCTCTCAGGTTGAGGATGCTAAGCCTCAACCAAAAGATTCGTTTGAAAGAGTTACTTAGAGTTTGCTTGATCAACAACCTATCAAGATCAGATTTTGTGATAACATTTTGGTGCATCTGTCAGGAGCCTGAAGATTACTCATTCCTGAAATCAAGAAGCTGAACTTCTGAAGGTAGCAGGAGCTCAGAAAGTTTCTCGACGCTGCAATCTACCTTGACGACTCCATATATTTTCAAATTTTTAAAGGTGGCTTCGAGAAGGAGATACACATGGAGCAATCCTGATTCCAATCCACCTACCATCGGAGACAACCCTAACACTGCGTCAAGAGCCAGTCAAAGATTTTCAAAAATATCAGGTACTCCATCTCATTCAAAATCTTTTCTCTCAGAATTCTCAAGAAGTCCTGAAGACAAAAAAGTTGATGATAAAATTCATGAAGTATTTTTTAGATCAGAAAATGAAGAGGAACTCATTGGTATTATCTTAGACTTGTAAAGAAGAGGAATTGAAACCTTAGCCCTAGTATCTCAAGAAGGCAAAGAAGAATTTTGGGAAGTTGTTACCTCTGAGCTATTGTTAGAGAAGGAAGCTTTAGATAAATTGAAAGAACTTGACCCTTTTGAAATCCTACTGAAATCTAAAGCTGGTTTACCTCTTCAAAATTAGAGTTCATTTGTTAGTGGTTTGCAAAAGCCAAATAGTCCTCATCATATCAGTTCCTCATCTTCTATTTTTGCTATTCCTAGTGGCTTTCAAAAACCAAGCAGCCCTCCTCATATCATTTCTTCATCCTCTATCCTCGTAACTATTTTTCCTCCTTTAATCATGGTTGCACCTGCTAGGTATGCTCCACTTGTGCTCGCTGTTGTTTTGCATGACCTGCCTAGTAAATATGCTGCTAGGATCCCTACATGTGGTAGTGATGAAGAAATTACAGCTGAGGAACATGTAGACAAATTCAATGATTTTGTTGACAAAGAAGAAGTCGATGATGAGGATGTGAAATTAAGACTGTTTGCACAAAGCTTCATTGGTGAAGTAAGAAAATGGTTCAAAGCTCTTACACCAGGAAGCATTCAAAATTGGGTAGAGTTTGAAGATAGCTTTCTAAGAAAATGGGGAAATAGAACTAATCCATTCCAATCACTTACCGAATATAAAAACCTTAGAAGATCATCTGATGAAACTGTCCAAAACTTTTCAAAAAGATTCAATAAAGTGTTCAATTCAATTCCAGCTCGTTTGAAGCCTCCAAAAGCCCTAGCACAAATGAGACATGCTGAAGCATTTGATTATGACTTTTCTCTCTTGCTAAGAGAAAGAGAAACTCTTGCACTTGTTGATACACAGAATGATGCAGTAGGTGGAGGTAAACATGATAGCTGCCAAAAAATCAAAAATGGGAAAAGCTAAATTGAAAGAAGAATAGAAACCTTCCTCTTCAACTTCTGAAGATAAATTAGACTCAATGATGAAAACCATGGAGAAGTTTATGGATAGGTTAGCTCTTGGAAAAACCTCTACTCCTCATGTGCAACATGAACCTCAATTTAGAAACCCTCAATTAAGGAGACCTCAAAACCAAAAAAGACCAAGAGAGAATAGAAATCAACAGCCTAATCCTCTAGTGAGACCTCTTTTTTAGAAAAATTTGGTTGATGAAGAAGATGATCCTGAAATTCCTAAAGAATCTGTCCATTGTCTGGACGAAGAGGTGTTAGGAATTTTCTTGACTAAAGAAGAACATGATGAGTCGGGTTTGACCAATCAAGGGGAAGAGTCTTCAGATTATTTTAAAGGGTATCAACATGTTATCTTTGAGATGCAAAAACAATACAATCTTATAAACATAAATGTGTTGATTATTGCAAGCAAAGCACAGCCTAAGAAAGATGCTTCAAAGGTTGCTGAAGCCAAAAAAGATACCCCAAAGGTTACTGAAGGTAAGGAAGACTCTCCACTTGGTAATAAAGACACTCAACTACCTCCTCTTATCAAAGAAGTTGAAAAATCTATTTCTGTTTTCAACCTTGAGAATGAAATTTCAAAGATTAAAATATCAGCCCCTTTTAGTGAGATTCTCAAGGTAAATAAATATAGAAGCAAGTTTGTGCAGGTGTTGAATTCACAACTAGGAGCTGCTGATATTTTAAATGTCCAAGTAGATAATCCTACTATATATTTGGGTCCAAGGTTAGAAGATGATCAAAATGAGGAGTTTCCTCCTTTTTATGTAAGCATTAGTATTCATGACATGACTTGCTTCTCATAATCTCATGCCCAAAGTAATTATGGAGAGGTTAGGATTATAGGTAACAAGACCATATAAGGATTTATTCTCTTTTGATTCAAAAAGATTCCAATGTATTGGTTTAATCAAAGATGTTGTTGTTGGTTTAACACAAATTCCAGCAAAGACAATTGTTATGGACATTGTTGTGGCTAATATTCCACCAAAGTTTGAGATGTTGCTATCAAGATCATGGGTAGCAAAAATTAATGCAGATGGACCTCACTTATGCCACCATTCTTGTTTTTGGTGAACAAAGGAGATTGTGTCGGGAGACTAGAATGGCTTTTATGGTAAGCAGCAAAGATAAACCTCAAAAATTTCCTATTTATTCATTTGATACTGAACTTGGATCTACCATTCTTTTTAATGAGTCAGTTGATAGTGGACCGGAAGAAATGAAAACAGAAAATCAGCACTCAAAAAATCAGCAAGAAAATGATAAAGACATGAAGGGATGGTGGTCTTTGTACTTTGATGGATCAACAAGAAGAGAAGGGGCTGGAGCTAGAATTTGGATCACAAATCCAAGTGATGAGAGTAATTTTTACTCGTACAAACTAAATTTTAATTGCACAAATAACATGGCTAAATATGAATCCCTGATTTTGGGTCTAGATGTTTTGGTAAGAATGAAGGCTCAGAATATTTCCTTTTTTGGAGATTCTGAATTGGTTATTAGACAAGTTGAGGGTGTCTATCAAACAAAGGATGTAAGAATGAGAGTATACAAAATCTAGTTTTAGACATGTTGGAAAATTTTCAAGCATATTCTCTCACTATCAAAACTAGAGACCAAAATTCTATTGCTGAATCTCTTGTTGTTTCAACAAGTCTTTTTGTCATTCCTATTCATTCTTTTGAGAAATATGAGATTGAAGTTCGTCATAGACTAGCTATACCAGATAATATCACCAATTGGCAAGTTTTTGAAGATGAGCAACAGGTAAATAATTTTATTGAGTTGAAAGAAAAATTTGAAAGTACTCAAGTAGATCAACAAAACATGCTTGTTGAGTCTAAAGAAAATTTTGAAGTCTTGCAATTAAAGAATAATTCAATACCAAAGGGTCTTATTCCTCTTGAAAAGCTTTTCGATTAGAATGATGTGTTCAAATCGCCAAAGATACAAGCTAATGAAGAGGAAATAGAAAGCTGCAATTTGGGTACATCAACTTTACCTAAGATGATCAAAATTTCAAAGTTCCTTTCAGTTGATATGAAATTCAAGTATATTGAGATGTTGAAGAGGTTTGCTGATGTTTTTGCTTGGACTTATGCTGACTTAAAACAGTATGATCCTTCCATTATTCAGCTTACCATTCCTATTAAAGAAAATTAAAATCCATTCAAACAAAAGTTGAGAAGAATTAATCCCCTTCTTATGCCATTGATTGAAAAGGAGATTAAGAAACTCTTTGATGCTAAAATCATTATCCCCATCGGATTCTCAAATTGGCTTGCAAATTTGGTTCCGGTTAGAAAGAAGAGTGGAGAAATCAGAATTTGTATTGATTTCAAAAATTTGAATAAGGCTTCATTAAAGGACAACTATCCTCTTCCCAAGATGGATTCAATTCTGTAAAATATTGTTGGTTCACAAAGAATGTCTATGCTTGATGGCTTCTTAGGGTACAATTAGATTCTTATGCATCCAGATGATCAGGAGAAAATAGCCTTCACAACACCTTGGGGCACATTCATGTACGCCAAGATGCCTTTTGGTCTCATGAATGCGGGAGCTACTTTTCAAAGAGCAATGGACATTGCTTTTTCTGAAGAAAAGGACAAGACGGTGGTTGTCTATCTTGATGACATCATAGTTTTTCAAAGAAAGAAGAGGATCACCTAAAGCACCTAGAAAAAATTCTACTGAAATGTAGAAGGTTTGGTATCTCTCTTAATCCTACTAAAAGCATCTTTTTTTTAAGTACAGGCAAATTAATTGGTCATATAATTTCTGAAGATGGAATTAGGATTGATCCTAATAGAGTTGATGCCATTCAAAGGGTAGATTTTCCAAGAAGTGGGAAAGAAATTCAATCATTTCTTGGAAAAGTGAATTTTGTTAGGCGTTTCATTCATAACTTTGCTGAGATTATCAAAGATATAACAAGGATGTTAAAGAAAGGAATTGATATTAAGTGGATAGCTAAGGCAAGGAATTCTTTTGAGCAAATTAAGAAGGCACTCACACAAGCACCGGTACTCATCAATCCAAAGTTCTCAAAGGAATTTCTGGTTTTTACATTTTCTTCCGAAAACACCATTGTTGGAGTTTTGCTTCAAAAGTGAAAACAAGGTACTGAACAACCTATCTCTTTCTTTAGTAGAACATTAGCTAATGCTCAGCTGAAATATAATATTCTAGAAAAACAAGCTTATGCTTTGGTAAAGGCTATTAGAGACTTCAGAATTTACATTCTACATTCTCACATTGTGGCATATGTTCCAAGTAATATGGTGAAAGATATTCTAACTCAGGCAGATCCTGATGGAAAAAGGGGAAAATGGATTACAAAATTGTTGGAATATGATATAGATATCAAACCAACCAAATTGGTGAAGGGACAAGGATTGGCAAACTTAATGACTCAATCAAACTTGGATTGTCTTGACATAAATCTGAACGCAGAAATATCAGAAATTTCTAATGATGAGGAAGATATGGTTCCAATTGATGAGAAATATCTTGTTTCAAATTGGTACAAAGATGTATTTTTTTTACAACATCACAAAGCTCCCGCTGATTTAACAAAATCCAAAGCAAGGTTTGTTAAGCTGAAATCTTTGAGATATTTTATATTTGACAGAAATCTGTTTTGGAAAGATACAGGAGGAATTTTGCTGAATTATTTACTTGAGGAAGAGGCTGAAAGGGTCATTGAAGAATTCCATAAAGGTGATTGCGGAGGACATCATTATTGGAAGTCTACAGCAAATAAGATCCTAAGAGTAGGATATTTTTGGCCAACAATGTTTAGAGCATTTACAAAAGAGTTGTTGCATGTCATGAATGCCAAATTTTTGAAGGAAGAAGAAAACTTCTGCCTCTACCTTTGGTTCCTATCTATGTGGAAGCACCTTTCCAGCAGTGGGGGTTGGATTTTATTGGAGATATACATCCATCATCATTGGGACAGCATCGTTGGATTCTCACAGCAATAGACTACTTCACCAAATGGATAGAGGCAATTCCAACTAGGCAAGCTAATGATTCTGTAATTATTTCTTTCCTAGATAATAATATATTGTCTCGATTTGGCTATCCCATGAAGATTATAACAGATAATGTTCAAGCTTGCAAGTCTAAGAAAATGATTAATTTTTGTCATCAATATCACATTACTCTTGGACACTCTACAACCTACTATCCTCAAGGAAATGGTCTTGCTGAATCATCAAACAAGAGCATTGTTAGAATCATCAAAAAGGTATTACAGGAGAACAAGAAAGCTTGGCACTTAAAGCTGAAGTATGCCTTATGGGCTGACAGGATATGCACAAAAAGGTCAATTGGGACTTCACCATATGAGTTATTTTATGGTGCCGAAGTTGTTTTTCCAACATCACTGGGGGTACCAATCATGAAGTTAATTCAAGGACTTGAAGAAGAGCCAAATTCCATTCAGAGGAGGATAAACCAGTTGATAGCCTTGGTGGAGAAAAGGAATGAAGTCTATGACAATCATCAACATGCTTAAAACATAATTAAAAGAACATTTGACAGGAATATTAAAGAACACATTTTCCAAATACAAGACAAAGTGCTGAAGTGGGAGGCCAAAATTGAGGAAAATGGCAAGCATGGTAAGTTTGAGAATTTATGGAAAGGTCCTTTTAAGATTGCTATCTTTCATGAAAACAACACTTATATATTGCAGGAAATTGATGGAGGATCATATGCTGGAGGGCCTGTCAATGGCAGGTTCTTAAAGCATTATACCTGTTGAAGTTTCATCAGTTACCCATGACATTGTATATATTTTGTTTTTATCAGTTTTTGTTGCTAATAATGACAAGCTGAAATAGAGAGCTTAAGCCCAGTTGAAGGGCTAGCAGTTTGATGAAGATGCTTGTGAAGTCAAATAAAAGTTTTCCTATTTTACCAAAAATGAATAGCATTGGATCTACGAGTTCTTAGTGTGCCACAGGGGTAAACTATCCCAAGTGGAGCCACTGTTATCACCAAAACAGGAGTTTACTTTTTCTTTTGCATGGTCTTAGATGAGTGTGTCAAGTCATCTTATGCTTAGTGGGTAGGTGTTAGGTTAGGAGTCTCAAAGGTTTAGTTTTTCTTTTGTGTCCAAATAAAGTCTAGCATCCCTTTCTTATGTTTCATGAGTCCCACAACCTTGTTTAGAAACTCATAGCTCAATGCAAATTTAAAAATTTTGAAATTAGTTCTAAAACTACATTTTCATAGCGCATACAATGTTGCGCTACGAAAACACTGTTCTTTTCACAGCGCTTTTCGTAGCGCGCTACGAAAGCGCAGATTCGTAAAAACAACATTGTCAAACATCAATCCCGTAAAAAACCCATTAGAATTTTCATGATTAGGTGTTAGTTACAAGTCAGTCCACAAGCATGCCACTGCTCCAAATTCATCATTTTGAATTTAGGGGTCATTATGTATGATAATTTCAAAATTCAAAGAAGCTGGCTAGTCTCATCGTCTTAAGTTGCATGCAAACCCTTGAAACAGAGTTGTTTTTTACAGTAAACTTTGGGAATCATTCACCAAGGTTTTTCCTCATCCATCATTCAGGCAAGGTTGATCATCATTCAAGTGAGGCTGATTAATTGAATTTCAAACAAGCTGGTTTTGTTACAGGGACTTAGAAGAAAAGATGACGGAGGAAAAGAAGCACCACAAGTCTAGCCATTGTTTGAGAACTGAGCCAGAAAACATTGAGGTCCTAAGCAGAGACAAAGCAGTTGTAGAGGCCTTCAAGAAAGTAGGGTGCTAGAAGTTTTGTAAAAAATTGCAAGGAGGGCATACCTAAGTAACCAAGGAATTTGCACTTCATTTTGATGGTTTAAAGACAAAGGTTGGAATGCTTGATATGTAGGTTTCTCCAGAGGTTATAGCATTGGTGACCGAAATTCCTAGGGGACAAGAGGCCTGGTTCGAGAAATTTAGATTCAACATGGAACCATGCAAGGTGTTCTTGAAGCCACAGTTTTCAGAAACTGACTTAACCAAAGCAATTCCCAAAGACTACATCAAGGATAGCTACACCAACCTGCTCTTCAACATTCAGCGTTCTTTCACCTGTGAAGGCACATACCAGAAGGTCTATTCATATCATTTTAAACTTCTTTTACATTTTACTGGTATGATTTCTCTAGATTTGCCTTACTTCCTATTTCGAAGTATAGCTAAGATGGCAGATAAAGTTCAGTTAAAGTCCCAAGGGTGTGAGACTTCCCTATTTCATCATGGCCTAATTAAATTGATAGTGTTACATGAACTCAAAAGGGTAAAAAAGGATTGGTCTTCGTTTTTGTTTGTATGTGATTTTGGAACAGAAAAACAAGGTGAAGGTACTAGCTCTGGGGTCAAAGAAACTTCATCAGCAGAAGCTAGCAGGTTTGCAATGACCACGGAAAAAGGTTTGCTAAATTAAAGCCAAGGAAGCAGGTGAAGGAAAAAGCAAGCAAAACCTCAACAGTTAAAAGTCCAGCAGTCATTCTTGAAACTACTAAATCTGCCAAGGGAAAGAAATTTGAGCTTAAAGGAGAAACACCAGCAAAATCATCTAGCAAAGCAGTTCAAAGGAGACTTACTAGGAGCCAGATTGCAAAGGAAAAGGGGAAAACAATGATTTCATGAGAAGATTCAAGTTTGAAGGCTGACTTAATTGATATTTTAAGGACCATTGACATTACGCAATCCCCTTTGGTGTAGGTAGATGTGACAGAGGTTGATCAAAGGAAGTCAAAGAAAGTGAAATCCTCCAAAAACTGGAATTTAAGGATGTAAAGGTTGTAGCTTTTGTTTTCAAACCCAGAAAACCCTTAACCCGACAATATAAGAAGCTACAACAATCCAATGTTGAATTGGAGAGAACAGAAGAAGCCTTTGTTGTTCAGGAAGAGTTAGAATTACCATCTTTAAGACCTGAAGGAGAAAAAAACACGGTTCCTAGTTCTCAAACACAAAAGGCTAATTATGAAGTCTTGGAAAGGAGGGTAGAAGCTGCCAACAATGAGATTGCTAAAGTCAGGGTTCAAGAAAGAGAACAAGCTGCTGAAAAGACAAACTTCAAAAGGATGAAGGCTCTCTGGGAGACTGAAGGAGTGCCTAAAACAAAAATAGTTAGCAGTGAACAACAATACTTTACTTGGACTGTTCCTGCAATCAAAGAAGCCAAATTTGTGAGAAATATTAATACTTAGCTCAGAGCTACAAACAAGGGATTGAAGAGGAAAATTGAAGATCTGGAAATACAACTAACCACTCTGGAAAAAGGGTCTGCAACAATGATGAAACAAAATGTTGAAGAAAGGCAGTGAATGAGATGTATTGAAACAGTTTTTGGCACATAAAAGAATTTTGGCATAGAAAGGAGAGTAGCTGCAAAGAAGAGAATCTATGAAGGGATGTGACTTTGATTTTTGGTTAATACATCAGTCTTCTCAAAATTTTGGAAAAAAACTCCCAACCCATTGATTTTTGCAGGCTGTGTTGAAAAAGAACACACACAACAGTTTTGTAGCACGCTACAAAACTGCTGAAGATGATCATTTGGCTCTTATAGATGCATTGTAGAGGAAATGTTGGACGAGTTCCAAATTTTGAAGTTTCTAATGAATATAGGTTCATGTGTGAACTCTCATATGGTAGGGGTGCAAGTAGCAAAGCTTCATGGAATACTCCATCGGTAAAATGAAGGTTGTGCTATGAAAAACAGAGTATTTTCATAAGCACAGTAATGTTTTCATCAACATGCTCAAGTTTCCCTTTTTTTCACAGGTGGAAAATAATGTTTCAAAAAATCATTAATGCTTGACACTTATGCACCAGCAGAAAACTATTTGAAGATAAGAACAAAGGGTTAAGGGCCTAAAAACGAGGAACTTTGTCTCCTGATTTTTAGGGCAGTTAAGGCATAATATAACAGGTTTTGCAACAACATCATGGTCATCATCAAAACTCAAGGATAGGGTTGGAAGCTAATTAAAAAGTGTATTAAAGACTTAGATAAGGGTGTTGAAGGCTTGTTTTAGGAGTTTTAGTCCTATTTGTATTAGGACTCTTAAAAGACATCTAGCTGTCAAGTTGTAATTAAATAGTTTGTTTTTGAATAGATAGGTGTCTAAGTTAGGAATTTGAATTCCTTCAAAGGTGGATGATAGTATCCAATGATGTAAATTTCTATATTAAGCTTGAAAATCGAATTCCTAAGGGTTGGAAATTTCATTAGTGAAGGAAAGATTGTGTTATTGTAAAAAATTGTGTTTTTCATACTTAATACAGTGATCAGTTTTGATTACTCAAGATTCACAAAGAGTTTATGTGTCTGGTGTTCTTATGGCTTTGTTCAATTACTTATTTGCAGTGGTATGAGCTTGTAATACTTAGAATTCATTGCAGTATTCTCTAAATTCCTTCACATGCTTGTAAACTATGTTGTTTCATTGTGTTACTGTTTGATTCCTAAACCTAAACTCTAAGTGCCTTGACTTCCATGTTTTGTTGATCATGTCGCTTTGTTGAATACTGTTTTGACTCCATAGCCCAATAGATATCTACTAATCATAGTTTCAACGAGCCAACCAATTGTACTTTTGTTCATTTTGTTCCTAGTGTTAGCCATCTAATCATTAATCAAAAACCCTAAACCCAGTGAGAGGGCCCTCTCAGGTTGAGGAGACTAAGCATCAACCAAAAGATTGGTTTGAAAGAGTTACTCAGAGTCTGCTTGATCAGTAGCCTATCAAGATCAGATTTTTTGATAACACCAAAGAGTGTTGGGTAAGGGTCCTTATCACCCATTATATCTATTACTTCAAATTCAACATGTGTTTCTAGCCTTCCGATAGGCAAGGTGCAATACTGGTTTTCCATCCGCAGTTAGATTGGTGAATATTTTAGTTGCATCTTTTCCAGCACTTCCCATATTTTTTTGGGCAAGATATTTACATTGAATCCTAGATATAACATTGTATATTTAATCTAAAATCCTGCAAATTGAGCATCAATCCGGAATTCCCTACCAATTATTTTCTTGTTCCTCTGTATCCTCCTCGAATGTCTCTCCGGTAGATTTTCTATTATTGTTTCTCCTTTCTCTTCTTCTTCTAGTAGCACTACTTTCAGACTTTGGCGCAACTCCCTCAGCATATGTTTATTATCAGCAATTTGCAAGAATAGCCTAAACCATTCTTCAATTGGTTGAGAGGTTGGAGCTATTCTTGAGTCCTGCCTCTTATTCCCTTTTGTCTCTATTAAACTATCTAACAACTTGGTTGCTTCCTAATAGTATTGTTTCTGTTCAGTGGGGTCGTATGACCACTTTAGGGACATTACCCGAACAATTGAAGGCTAGTCTACCATACCTTGATCATCCCCTATCTTCTTACCCCCTCTGGTAACTATGTTTATCTTAGTTACTAGAAGCGTTTTAGTTACAATCCGTCGTTTTGCATTGATCAAATTATTTCCCCTCTATCTGGTTCTTTCTTCCCATTTTTCAATCAGCTCGGGACAATGTTTTGTGGCATGTACATTGACCCGACATTGTGAGCACCCAGGCCTTCTTGGGAGTGGGCAGTCTTTGGTGACATGTCCCTCCTAATCGCAATTGTAGCACCTGACGGTTCCTCTATCCACTATTCTTCCTCCTCTCATACCTCCTCCACCACCAATTTCATTAATTTTGAATGTTGAACTGTTATATTCGTTCTACTAGGGCATCTAATGCTCAGCACTAATCGATGTGGTGAGTCATGGATGTGCAGAACTTACAGTAATTATTGTTGGGTACATTGGAGCACTTCTACAATATTGGACATACTCGCGACAAATGTCCATATTTCTATAGACTTCACAGTAGTCTTGCGAATTTCAGCCCGAGAAAGCTCCTTGTAATGCCACCACCACAACACCTATTGGTGGTGGGGCCCCTGATGATCTTGCAATTCCCACTAAATTATTTGTGCCCCTTAGTCTTGGGAATTCAGTTGCTACATGGCCTTCTATCAAGCAATGAGTGCACCATACGTTGGGTCTCATTGGTTGAATCAGCTGTAGATCTTTTAGTTTCTCTATTAGACTGGCGATCTGATTTCAAAATCCCATGACCGATGATTCTTGCGACACCATCCCTCCCCGATACTCATGGGGGTATCTTTCCATGGCTTCTATGCATAGTGCTTTCTCTATGTCATCTTTGAGAGTTCCAATCTTCTGTTGCGTTAGCGGTATCCTAGTAAGGGGTAGGATTGCATTAGTGAACCAATCCCTATGGTGATTAAGATCTATTGTATAGCTTAACTTTCCAATAGAAACTTTGAACCTCTACATTAATTCCCAAGGAGTCTCTCCTTCCTTCTGCTTGATCTCCCATAGTTCTGACAATCCTTGCTGATCTGTTTGCGACACTTTAAAATCTTGAACGGAGCCTTTATTTATGCCATCCATAGAGGGATTATGATTTAGCTATACCCATTTGATAAACCACCTTAGAGCTCTCTCCCTTGGTGTAGTCTGGAACTCAATCGATTTCACATTGTCCGATGTTTGGAGGGCTCTCCATATAGCTTCACATAGGTACCAATTTTGTTCCACATCTTCATTCCCTCTACCAGCGAACTCCAAATATCTAGTAAAGGACCTTGCCATGTTGGTTCAAGTATGTGCTAGGAGTACAAATCCTTGGTTTCTGGGTTGCTGAGAGCCTTGCAATCCTAGGTTACTAATACTACTAGGCCCAATGCTATTAGATGTATTAAATATCATCTTATATCTATCATGCACATTGTGTACTCGTATCACTTTAAGCAACTTAACAACAATTTTATCAAGGTTTTTGTAAAGCACCAAGGGAAGGTCGGGGTGAACACTACCTGAACTTTGGGGATTCTGTTGTTGAACTTCATATGACATATCATTCTCTATGAGCAATATTCTCATCACATCACACATCTCATCTCCCGTCTCCTCCTTGTAAATGTTGTGATTGCTTCCTTTTGGTATCTTACCCATAACCTAGGAGGGAGAGTCCCTGTCATTCTCCTAGCTCCTATCTGTCCATGTGACATCCCACTCTTGCTCTACATCCTTTTCCATCTTATTTCCCTCTTTCATACTCCTTGACACCACTCCTACTTTGTGGGGTCCCATATGTCTCTCCATCAATGCTTGTACTGCTCTTTCCTGCCACTTTTCTACTAGTAGCGCTCTCCTTTGCACCATGATATCTCTAGTTCTCTACGATCCTTCTATATCCATTCCTTCAGTAGCATCTAAGTTACCCCAAACGACATCATTCTCCCCTTAGATCCTTCCCCCAATATTGGGGTTTTACACTACCATATTGACTTTGTGTAAAGGTAGCATCCCTTCCTCCACCATCAACATCTTAATCCCCAAGGGCACCTCATTCACTAGTTTCCCTCTCAAACCCAATATGAACACCACATCCGCTTTTGAGAAAGACTGATAGCTTTCCATTGTGAACTTGACTACATAGCCTTCTACGGTAGTCTATACCTAGAAACATATTGCCCTTGTCAGCTCACTATCCAAGTGTTGGAGGGTTGTGAGGTCTGCGGAAACCCAGTCGCGACGAGTTGGCATAGGTCCTTCTAGCTAGCTCTTCACTTCTAATCTCCTTAACACGTTATACAAGTCTTTCAGAAATTTACACCAAAAGATATCATACTGATCACTCATAGACTCTGAGTACAAAATTTCTTCGTTTACCTTAGTAGTAGGTTGGCTTTGACAGGTAGCCTGCTCTAACATGAACTAATCTACCAGATTATCCCACCAGTCCCAAATATCTTTCTTAAATATCCTTGACACCATATTCCAAACCATTCCTTATGTCTTCAGGTCCCGGTAAAGGAACCATTTGTTGGCACAAAAAATTCATCAAGGAAAGACCTTGGGTTCAGGCACAAGGGGCCAACAAGGATATGTTGTAGTCTAGGACAACAATGGAATTTCCACCTTACCCAAAGGGTTAAGGCATCTCACTCGAGGCATCGTGACCAAAACTAAGAAGGGTTAGAGGGATATCAAGGATGATCCAGACATTAACTCATAAGTATCTTAAAGAATACATTCATCACAACATCATATTGTTACAGTTACCATATTCATCCAAGAAAAGGCCATTAATATAAAATTTTGAGCAGGTCTATAAATCAAAACAATACACTTAATCATGATGCCATGCAAACTAGTTCATTCCTTCATTCATTCATATTAACTCATAGGAAGACTCATTAAAATCTACATTGGGCGTAAAGCCTTAATCAAATACATAAAATATCATAGCCATAGGATGCCTTAGACCTCAGGTTGAGTCTATCTCTGGCCACTCTGCAACTACTCAGGTCCTCGAGACCCCATTCTTCTGTGCTTCCAGCTCTTACCAGATACCAACCCCTTCTTTGTGTTGTCTTCTACTTTTATCTTCTCTTCCTATGTTCCCACTACCAGTGGTTTTTGGTTGTCTTTGCCTTTGATTGCTTCCTACTCTCCTCCTTGTCCGCTCGGTTGTTTCTGCTTGCTTTCGACACCTTACTGCAATTTCCCATCTATTGCATGGTCTTACTTCCCTCCCCAACTGTCATCTATGCAACTCAATTGTTTCTCCCGCCACCTGTTTTCCACCTTAATTCCTTCAAACTTTCAAAATGAAAGCCCAAATAATCATTGTGATAATTAATCATATTAATCAGAAAGCTTAACTAGAAATAAAAATGAAACCTTATAGCTCCAAGGGGGCCCTCCCATGAGTGAAGGTATGTACAGATCAACAAAGATTAATCACGCATTTATACACACAACATAGTCGAATCAAGAGCTCAATTAATCAATTGTAAAGAGTTTTTGAAATAATAACTAGTCATGTGTATCATCATGCAAAGAGTCAGGTTTTATAACCTCCTTTGATAAACGCTTTGGATATTTCTAAGCCTATTCTTCTCAACAGAACATCTTAAAATAAATTTTTTTAAATAAAACAACGATTCTTCATGTTTTTTTATCAAAGAAGCAAATCATGAGGCAAAATATCAAATTCAATCAACGATCTTCTCGCTGACCTTATTTTTCTTTGGTCTTTTCCGTTGGGTTGAATTCCACATTGACCTTCTTATTCAAACATCCTTATCACCTTTCCAGATCATAGGAATAGGTGGATATCATTGTGTTAGTTTCCAACTACCTGTTCATATGCTTGTTTCCTCAAATAATGTTTCAGAACCTATAGATTCTTCAAGTAAGCTTCAGAATTGACTATTAGCTGCAAAATTGATGCAATTCAGTAGTTTGTGCAAATTTTAAATCAAATAATAAAGAAACAATGAAACTACGAATAAAATATTATTAAATACCTATTTTTTCCAATAACCTTGCGAGCTGACACTCAATTGGAGTTATTATGGTAAAAAAGGAATAGAATGGAGTTTAAGGAAGTTGTCAAAAAGGAACAATTTTGGTCTTCACAATCCCCCCACACAAAAGATATTGCATGTCCTCATGCAAAAAATTTCTAAATTTTGTAACCCACTTTGTTACTGAGATACCTCTGAGGCTTGAGAAAGAACAACTAAATTAGTACTTTTTTGCTTTTTTGGCACTAGTTGTCATCATTGGTTTCTTCATTAACATCCTACACTGCAAACTTCTGATTTTACACCTAAGAAGTTTATTTTCAGACTTTAACTTCTTGTTTTTCTTGTACCAATGGCAAAGTTTTATGAGAATATTATTGTTTTGAGTTCTTTGAATTTCATTTTTTACCTTCATTGCTTCAAGTTCCTACTTTATATACGTATTTAACACTTCCAGTTCATAAATTTCATCTTTAAGAGTATCTTCAATTCTAGATTCTTTTAGAGGGCTAAAATGAACTTCTTCATTTAGAACTTCTTCTTGATTTGAAGATAAATCAACATCTTTTCCTTGGCTTTTTGTTCAAGAGATTCTATATAATCATAGATTTCAAGTTGGACATGGTCGATTTTTGGGGTCGTTCTTGTTAGACTTGCAATAGGTGGTGGTATTCTTGGTTCCTCTTCTTATTCTAAATCAACAAAACCTGGAGACTGTTTAATGGTTGATTTCATAAGTCATGCACTTCTTCTTGATGGTTTTTCAACAGTGATAGGAGGCTTTTCCTTGCTAATATTTTCTTGCTATGTTCCTTCTTTTTATGGGACTTCATATGTGCTAACAGATTTCTTCTTTCTAAGATTTTCTAAAGAATTTGGAAGAGGGGTTTCATCATCATAATCCTTTTGTGTATGCCTATCTTGTTGTATTTCTTGCGCAGGTAAATCTTTGTTTTGAAGCTTAGGTTTTGAGGGAAATTTATGTCGACTTCTTCTTATTTTAGAATTGGGTTCATCTTGCTTAGCTTATTTAAAATGATTTCGAACCAGAAAATCCTCCCAATTTTCCCCTTTACTCCTCAAATGAGCTTCAATAAAAAAATTACTAACCCGTGATGATACAGAGCATTGTCATTAAACTGTATTTTCCTTTGGATGTTAGCGACCATTTTTCTTAAACTATAGAGCAGGAAATATGGAAAATTGATTTTGCTATGATCAATAAAATGCATCATTAACTGAGCATGGTAGAAGAAAATATTCCCAAACCTACCGTCACAGGTTATAAACTTCTAAATGATTAATAATAAATTTATCCATTTACTTTTTAAAGTTGTTACTGGAATTCCTTTCTTGAAAATGGAGATGTCCATACATGGGTTTTTAAGGAAGATATCCCAGTCTTTTTCTTTGATTTTCTGATTTTTAAACCAACTTTCCCAATTTCTTGGTAGTCTTGTATCTTATGCCATAAACGAATCTGTCAAGACCAACTTGATATCTCTAGTTTCTGCTTCTATCCCATCTTAGGCCTGAGAAAACGAGTTTGTGACCTCCTTGTGATGCCCATCAAACTTCTCAAAGAACTATAACCATTGTGCGTTTTGCAATTGTTGCTTCACTTATGGATAGGCTTCAAGAAACTTGGTCCCATTTGGCTTAGAACACACAATAAATCCCATGTTGAGGAATTTTCGGTCCTTAATTTCCCCTTTTGACATAATTATAGAGTTTTGGTAGCAATGATGAAATTTGGGTAGCGGTTGACATGTTTCTGGCAGAGAAAAATGAAATAGAGCAGAAGGAAGTGGGATATGATGTGAATAAAATGAAATGGGATACGGAAGAAGTGGATGACATAAGGATGAAGTGGAATAAATTCAAATGATGACAAGGTTTTAATGGCATTTATGTCTTGTGATAAGACATGATCATAAAAAATTCATGAATTGAATCATGAAAACTAATGTTATTCATGACAAAAGTAATCATTGTGTAATATGGTGGAGGCAATTGTTATTAGTTTTAAAATAATCATCTATTTATTTCATAATCCAATGTTTTTTAATATTTGACTAATATTTACATACCTTGCATTCTGGCTTATTGATTTGATATTTTGTATGTTTCTTAGGTCGCTCTGGCTATGATCTCCATTCAGGTTGATTTGGCTGTAATCTGTCAAGTCAGTTGCGGAATTTCATGAGAGTTGTAGATTATTAACAATTTTGTAGTTGTTTTATTTATGCAAAAGAGGAATAAAAGAAACGAGACAGGAATAGGGAAATTAAAGAAAATATAGGTTATCAAGGATTCTTGGTTTTCAACTTAGATATTTTGTATAAACATGCCAACAATGTTGGTTTCATGTTTATACAATTATTACTCTTATTATTATTTTTAAATAAAGTAGAAATCTAATTTGAAGAGGAAGAAGAATCTTCCCTGGCCAGCTTCAAATCAAGATTATCTTGCATATTTCTAATGAACTCTTACTTTGTCAATGGTTTATGATATATTCATAATCTATGACCATTTACAAGGAAAGTTACCTTTTCTTCATCAATGGTTTTAATTCTGACTGCTCCCTTATCAAAGACAAATTCAATATCATAAGGACTAAGCCAATGAGTTTGAAATTTTCCTTGAAAATATTTAAATTTAGAATCAAAAAGTAATGTCCAATCAACCAACTGGAACTTCCTATATTTGATAAACTAATCATGCCATCTAGACCTTTGTTGTCGAACTATGTTGGTTCTATGAATAACATCTTGTTGTATCTCATCAAGTTCATTCAATTGCTCCATTCTTTTTTCTTGGGCTTTTGATAGATCAAGAACCAATTTGACTATTGTTTTGAATGTCTTTATTTGGAACTCAATAGAAAACACAACTTGCTTCCCATAAACAAGTTCATAAGGAGTATGCCATGTTTTATTTCTCCATGTGGTACGATATGCCCATAAAGCTTCTAGAAGCTTTTATGCCCAATCCTTTCTATGTAGATTTACAGTTTTGGTAAGAATTGCTTCAAGTACTTTATTAGTAGCTTCAACCTGTCCATTTGCTTGCAGATGATATGGAGTGGATTTCCAATGTTTGAATTTGTATTCCTCCATTATCTTTTGCAACAACTTGGATTTAAATTGAGTACCTTGATCTATCACCATTTCCCTTGGGACACCAAAAAGAGTGAATACATCCTAAAAAGGAAATGAAACTACAACATTTTCTGTAGCAAAAGGAAGTGATTTAGCTTCTACCCATTTCATAACATAATCTGTACAAATAATAATGTAAAAATTTTTCTCTGATGGTGGATTGATTGGACCAACAAAATCCAGAGCCCACTTTTCAAAAGGTTCAATAAGTACCTGAGGTTGTAGAGGCATCTCATCTGAAGGAACAAGCTTTCCCATTCTCTGACAACTATCACATCTCTTAACATGTTCTTTGGCATCTTTAAAAAGAGAAGGCCAATAATATCCTAAGAGAAGGATTTTATAGATAGTCCTCTTATCAATAAAATGTCCTCCACATGGTTCATGAAAAGCCTTTAATATTTTGGTACTTCATCTTCTCTGACACATCTTCGAATGATTAAATCAGGCCCTATTTTGTACAATTGTCCATTTATCCATGAATAAGATGCACTAGTTTTAATAACTTTCCTTTTCTCCTGAGGAGACAAATACGAAGGTAACTTTTCTATGGCCAAATAGTTAGCAATATTTGCAAACCAAGGAGATATAATAGATACTGCAAAAAGGTATTCGTCAGGAAAATTATCTTTTACAAGAACATCCTTATTTTCATTTTGGATTCTAGCTAGAAAATCAGCAATTGTATTCTACTTTCCAGATCTATCCAAAATAGTAATATTGAATTATTGTAATAACAATATCCATCTTGTAACGCTACCATTAGTAACTGATTTATTCATTAAACATCTAATTACAGAGTGATCTTTGTGAACAAAAGTTTCATGAAGTGATATAATGTCAAAACTTATTAATGGCATGTACAACAGCTAAAAACTCCTTTTCTGTTACATTATAATTCAACTATGTGGGAGTCAATTTTTTACTCGTGTAATAAATGGAATAAGGAGTCAAATCTTTCTGTCCCAATACAACTCCTAAGGTTGTATCTGAAGCATTGGCTGAAATATGAAAAAGGAGACTCCAATTTAGTCCTCTTAAGATGGGTGCTTCAGAAATATTTTCTTTCAATGTTTCAAAAGCTTTTTGGCAATCATAATTCCAAATGAATTCATAATATTTTGTAAGTAATTTGAAAAGTGGAGAGGCTATCTTTGTGAAGTTTTTTATGAATCTTCTGTAAAAACCAGTAAAACCAATAAAAATTCCAGCATCTCTTTGACAAGAAGGAACTGATAATTTGGAAATAACTTCTACTTTAGATGCAACCACTTTAATTCCATCTCCTGAAATGTGGTGGCCTAAGACAATTCCCTCGATGAACATCATAAAACATTTTTCATGGCTTAGTGAGAGATTTGTTTCTTTACATCTAATGAGAACTTTTTCTAAATTTTCAAGAGCTACCTCAAAATAATTACCATAAATAGTAAAATATTACATGTAAACTTCCACACAATCATGAATTAGATTAGAAAAAATGCCTAGAACTGCCCTTTGGAATGTTGTAGGTGCATTACATAATCCAAAAGGAAGTACTCGGTAAGCATAAGTTCCCCATGGACAGGTAAAAGTTGTTTTGTCTTGATCTTCTGGAGCTACTTGGATTTGGTTATATCCACTGAAACCATCCAAGAATGAAAAATATTTGCTTCCTTCCAATGTATCAAGGACTTGATCTATAAAGGGAAGCAAAAAATGATATTTCAAGGTAGATTTATTCAATTCCATATAATTAATGCATACTCTACATTTTCCATTTTTCTTCGGAACAATCACTAATGGTGAGACCCACTAACTATCTAATATTGGATAAATGAAATTCACATTCAATAGTTTTTGTAATTCATCTTTAACAATTTCCCTTAGATTTGGATTCATCCTCCTTTAGGGTTGTCAAACTGGTCTAACATTTTCTTCAATATAGATATGATGCATACAAGTATTAGGATCAATTCCTTTCATATCAGTGTATTCCCATGCATAAGTAGAGGATTGTTCTTGTAACATCTTTATCAATTCTTTCTTTTGGGATTCTTGTAGATTGTCGTTAATATTCAAATTTTTTCTTGGAAAGATTTCTATTGAAGAATTGTCAAATTTTTCCATATAATGTAAATACATTGGATGATATGATAAATATTCAACATTGCATTGTTCTTGAAAATTTTGGTCTTGTTCACAATATGATGAAGAATCATTATTATTTATTAAACTTAAAATTTGAAAATTTTCATCTATTTGTGAAGTAGCAAATATCAGTTTCATATGAAAGTCTTCATTATCATCATCTATCCAAACTTCACTTTCTACTTCTATTGTCATTTTTACATGAGGATATAGTGTGAACTTCTTAATAGAGCTTCTATCAGAGATAAGCATATCACCAAATCTACAATTATAAAAGCATCAATTGTAGCTAACCATGGTGTGCCTAAAATCAATGGGTATCCTCCTAAATTATTCTTGGGGGTTAAAATCATAAAATCAATAGGATATTCCTGAGAATCTAAGGAGATAGATACATCTTCTAACACACCATCTAGTTTGATAACAGATCTATCTACTAACTGTAATAATGTTGGTGTGTATTGAAGATTGGAAATTTTTAATCGATCCATAGTCTCTTTACTCATGATATTGATAGTTTCTCCTAAATCTATCAATGTGTTTGGAATCTTGCAACCATTAATGTATTTTTTTACAATGGGACTATCTAGATCTAGATATTTCTGAACTATTGGTTTTCCCATCAAAATATTTGCAATTTTTCCAACTAACTAGACTTTTTTAACTTCTTTTCTTTTTATTCCTAGTGTTTTAATGCTTAACTCCTTGGTTGTCTTTGTGAATATTGGTATTTCTCTTATATGTTGTAACAAAGGAATTTTGATGCAAAAATTCTTCAATTCATCTAACATATCATATTCAGGCAACACAATTTCTTTTTCTACTCCTTTATCAATTTTTAGCCTTTCAAGAAAAGGTGGATTTTGAACAGAAACAGAAGGTTGTTCTGTAATGGGAGTTGAGTTTATTGAAGTATCATATATAGGGGTGCTTTCTTTCTGAGTAATTTCTTCTTTATTAAGAGATGTTTCTTTCTCAAGGAGTTCATCCTCTTCAAATTCCTAAATAAAAACATATGGTAGCTTCTTTTCCAAAACTCTACCAGATCTAAGTTGGACGTTATTTAGATCTAATGGAGTTATCATGCAAGCTTGGAAATTCTGATCTTCTATATTGTAAACAGGTTGTGAATTTTTATTATTTGGATTTGGAAGTGGTTGAGCAGGTAGTTTATTGGTTTTTTCGGGGTATGATGTGGATGCTAATGGAAGTGTTTGATTATAAAGCTGAGTTTGAACTTGAGATTGTGGAAAGGAGTTTGATTGATGAGGATAATATGGAGGTTGATATGGGATAATTGGTTGTTGAAATTGATTATACTGAGTATTCCTATGAGGATACTGCCAACCTTGTGTCCATAATGGATTTTGAGGTGGAAAAATTTTCCAAGGCATTAGAGTATTCCAAATGTTCTGAGGTTGTGCATATGATTGGTATTGAGGATTAATACCTTGTACTATATTTGGCTGTTGTGGTGGCCATGGTACTTTACCAATAAAACAAAGTGAGTCAACTTGGCTTGTTTCAGCTTCATTTTGCAACATTGCTTTAAGTCCAAGGATTGAAGGGCATTCCTTTGTGATATGACTTTCTACACAAATAACACATATTTCTACACTATCAAGAGGACATTCTCTTAGATCATGTTTCTTTCTACGTCTAGACAAAAAATTGACAATGCAACATTTTCAGCTTTTTTCTTGTTTTGAATCTTAAGGGTATCTATTTTTTCACTAAGACTCCCTAAAATATTTATTTTGAAGTTGTCAAGAAAATTTCCTATTTCTGCTCTACTTATTATCCTAGTTGTGGATTTATTAATCCTAAACATAACAGGGTCTCTTGGATTTTTACCAGTTCTAGACTTTCCTCTTGAAATGTGTGTACATAGTTCACAAAT
This sequence comes from Pinus taeda, assembly GCA_000404065.3. Lineage (NCBI taxonomy): Eukaryota > Viridiplantae > Streptophyta > Pinopsida > Pinales > Pinaceae > Pinus > Pinus taeda. Next base: position 85,289 of record APFE030782040.1, read on the forward strand.
TTCTCTAAATGATAATTGAGAAAAATCTCCTTTGCCCATTAAATTTAGAAGATCTACCCATTGTTGGCCGGATAAATCGATCTTGCAAACAAGACCGATCTCCCTAGTATTAGAAGATAGTCTAGCAACAAACAGACAAACAAATCTATCTTTCTCTAGACATATGTGATTTATAAATAAATACTATAGAGGTGTTGAGACCCTACCTTAGATCCAACGCTTGTTCATAGTAACCATCCTTCAATCGTTCGAAAGAGTTACCTTTGAGAACCTGCAATCACAAACAAGCAAACATCAAATAGCACCTGCATAGCAAATATGATAAATCATGTCTATTATGGTGATCAAGGAATCCATAAAATAAACCATGAGTCAACAACTTATTGAGAAAAACAAACTTATTTGTCTTAACTTTTGTTGACACCTAATCCTTGTGATTGGGTGAATTTATGTAAATAAATAAATTAGAATTATGAACAGTCATCGGGAGATGAACTGAACAGTCTCTCCCTCATGTATATAATGAAGTCCTACCTTGTGAAATAATATACGAATCAGTTTTTGCTTTGTGGAGTTACTGCCTGGCCTGACATGGTATCAGAGCCTATTGGGTTGTGTTATATTCTTTCCACATAGTTAACAGGGGGTTTGAGGGGTACCTGTAACCCCACTTTATGGGGTCCGGGGCAACGCCCCGGAAAATTTTGGTTTTGGACCCTATGTTAGGTTGGGCGGACCACCTATGGTTTTGTGCATGATTTTCGCACATGTTTTTGGACGCGATGGTTTTCGGTCCATGGTATTGGATCGATGGTTTTTTGGTCCATGGGAATTGGACGTGATGGTTTTCGGTCCATGGTATTGGATGCTTCGGCATGTATAAATATGTATTGTAACATTGAAAGGAATATAATGAAAAATCAAGCTGGTAGTCTCGGTTTTGAGATCCAGTGGGAAATCTCTGTGTATATGTGTTTTATGTGTTATGCTCTCGCATTTTTATTTTTCCTGTGATTTAGAATTCGTATGCAGGTAATTTCTGTACGGGGTTAAAACCTACAGAGCCAGCTCCCAAAATTAAGTTTTGTGTAACTCCTGGTGACAATTTTTGCCTATGTTCTACCTATTTTGCAGAATTCACACCTGCCCATATGTGGTGTCAGTTGCCTGAAGCCTGAAGCCTGCTCCACCTGCTATTCACCATTATTCTCTCTACTCCTTATACTGTGTTGAAACGCTATCATTGTGTTGAAAATGCCATTCTATTCTCCATCCATTGTATTCTGCAAGGTTGAATACCCACTGCATTTTCATTACTACACATACCACCAGCAAGCCTCATCGCCATCTCTTCATCAGATTTTCTTTGCTAAACATCTGAACCTATGGCGATTTTATGCAATAGTTGTTAAATGCATGTGAACCTATGGTGATTTTGTTTCTCAACATCAGTGTGCCAATAGTTTTACTGGATTCCCCTCCATATCCTCTCGCATCTCGCCTACCTACTCTACTATGTAGCTGTTATCAACGCGCTGACATGATATCATTGCTATTGCAGGTATCATTGCCACATGTTTGAACGTCTGTTAGAGCCGTCATGAGAGAGAGGCGCAACTGGGGAGTGGTGGTTGCTAGAGAGAGCCATTGAGCAGCATTTGCGAGAACAAGCCACATTTCTTGAGGAGGTTCAAAACAGAGGCATGTCTGAGGAGCATTTTTTAGAAGGAGCCGCCCATGTGAAGCAATTGCATGTCATAATTATTTCGGAGGAAGACATCAAAGATGGTAATAGAGATAATATTTTATATTGTGTGATAATATATTGCTCGAAAGCCTCCGTATCATTGTTGTAAGTCTTAGTATCACTAAAGAAAAAAAAAGGGCATTGAGCATGATAATATATTGGAAAGAAACAATTTTTCTCAAGATTTTTTTCCTTATTTTATTAGTCATTCTAGGTTTATGGAATACAATATATTGATAATGGTGCAGTGAGAAGTTCATTTTTGTCAAGGGCATGGATGCTTGATATATCGTATGAAATAAGGTTGAAAATACAAATGGTGATATTCTATATGGATAAAATATAGTTTTTCTCTTTGCCAGCAGAAGTATTTTTTTATAGTACACAGATTGTTTCTTGCTAGCAGAAGTATTTTTATATCAACAGAAATAATTTTTTACAGAATGCATTCAATCATATCCATGGTGGGAATAGTTCTCACTGGCAAGGAAAACTATCCTAAATGGTCCCGGATGATAAAACACACCCTCATTTTCAATGAGTTTTGGAAAGGAGTGTGTGTCGGAGACGGAGACAATGAACCAGTACAACCTACCTCAGACAAAGAGCTCATCATTTGGGAAAACAAGAATAGCAAAGCTTATGCATTAATCGCAGCATCTGTAATGAGAGTGAGTCCCAATATTCATCATATTCAACTGCTTTGAAGCCTTACAAAAGCTGAAAGAAATCTATGACTCACATTCTGCACTTGAAGTTGTTCAACTCATGATTAAACTCTTCACTCTTGAACTGCAAAATAATGATCCTCTTGCTCTAGCATCTGAAGTAAAGTCTATAATGCATGATATCAAATCCACTAAAGTTGAATTGGATATTCCTCTTATTGCTTTTCTCAAAGCACTTTATCCTACTTACTCCAATTATCTTGATTCATTGCAAGCAAATGGAAATCTCAAAGATATAACCTTTGACTCTCTTGTGAAAAAGTTTGTTGAAAGAGAGAAAGCTTTTAGAAATAATATAGCCCCTAAATCTTCTAAAGAGGCTGTGTGCCTTGCTCATAAAGAAAAGCATCATGTTCAAGATTCTACAAGAGGAAGAGGTGGTCGAAGAGGAAGAGGAAGATATTTTAGAGTCAGGGGGTGGAAACATTCTCAAGGAGAAAAGGCAGATTGGCACTGCATTCGTTGCAAAAGAAATGGATCACATGATGCCTCTACATGCAAGCTACCATGGGACAAAATTGAGCAGAAAAGAAACCAACAGAAAGGTAAAACTGATGATACAGACAAAGGTAAAGCACCTGAATCCACTCACTATGTTGTGGTACAATGTAACATTGGAGTAAATGAAGATTTATTTAATGCTTCACTTGCTTCTTGGAAAAATGATTGGTTGCTTGATTCAGGAGCAACCTGCCACATGACTCATAGAAAATATTTTTTTGAAGATTTCA